>VUQG01045655.1:4629-14856 GCA_015106755.1 Etia nguti
TTTTTTTAACATGTGAATGTGTTAATAATGTCTGTTTAAAAGCTATCCTGTGACTATTTTATTTTGTGGAAAGAAAATATCTCCCTCTGCTGGAGCTGCAGCTTACTGCAACTGACTGCAACTAGTGCATGCCATTTCATGCTTTGGAGAGGCAAAGTGTGAAATGGAAACAGTGGACCACTGTATCTATTACACGCTTTGCCATGGTACTAGGTTGGTCTGAAAGCTGCGTGTGCAACACATGCGTTTAAAGAACACTGAAGGTAGGATATGAGTTTCTATCATGGTGTTAGGAGTGTCAGGTGCACACTGATATTGGTTCTGTCACTCCGATCGCGCCTTCGGGCATTTGCAGATACAAAGTAGTGAGCTGATGTCAAAGTTAAATGTATAAGCTGCATTCCTCTCTTTGATGAAGAAACTTTGAATGATTATTTTATGGTCAAGGGTTCCTAACGTCATAACATAAGAAGAGGATCCAGCTAGGCTATCATTTAGACTCTTCCAAGGGTATTCAACTGAAACTTAAGGATGCCTGGTTAAGAGAAAACTTGCTCAGTCAATTTACTATGCAAGCTACAATGCATGTGACCAATTTGTGCATTTCCTGTGTGCACACGCTGACTACCATAAAGCCTATAGAAAAAGCCGTGCAAACTAAAATAACCCTACAGTAAATATAACAAACTTTGAGCAGAGTAAAATAGAAATCGCGCATTAAAATCAAATAGATCAAGGTCTGTATAAAATACTATCTGGATTTAGACTGCGGTCTGCCTTGTGGTGAGCTGGAATCTAGAAACACACCAGATGATAACCTGCAGCTTCTGAAATGCCACCCTGTTCTTTCTGTTGATGTCTTCTTCTTTTTAGTTCTGGATGTGTGCCTTGGCCATCACCATGCCAGTGCCCTATGGAGCCTTCATGCCAGTACTTGTCATTGGTAAGATGTGTGTTTTTCTGTGAAGAAGAACAGATGAAACACATTTTAAGGGGTTAACACAAGGCTCAGGGGGAACAGTCATTTGCCATGACTGTGAGGGGAGAGAGACAGGACAAAAGACACAGTTGAAGACAGCCAGAGATTAATAAATAAAAATAGTAGTTGTATATAAACACACAGAATGAAAAGAAATGGGCAAAAAGGAAAGACTCCCCCAGCAGTCTACACCTATTGCAGCATAACTAAGGGAGGATTCAGGGTCACCTGATCCAGCCCTAACTATATGCTTTAGCAAAAAGGAAAGTTTGAAGCCTAATCTTAAAAGTAGAGATGACTAATTGAAGGCTTATCAGGGAGTTTTTAGGACATCCCGATAATAATGACTGACAGCATTCCAGCCTAGAAGTAACACATCCATGAATTTGTTTTTCAACGTCACTCAGACAAAATATTTCTATAGTATATTTTAAAAATGCATAAAGGCAGACCTACATATTTGTTTAACATGTGCATTGAAGTATATTTTCTGAGTCAGATTCCTCACAGTGTTACTGGAAGTTCAAGTAATGTCATGCATGCCTAGCTTTGAGTAATCACCAGTGGACAAAAGAAGTATTCTTGAAGGATTTAGCTAGTGGTTGTGGGAAGTTGCTTGCTTGCTGTCATTATGCAAAAATGGCAACAGAGAGGTTTTACGCCACTACTACAGAAAACCTTGTGAATGATTTGGTTACTAGCAGATTGCTGGGGTTGACAGTAGTTTGCAGTACTGGTAGTAAAGAAGAAAGTGACTTGCCTACAAACATCTGCCAACTACCCATCGAGGAGCACTGAAACTGTAGAGTGATAAGCAACCTCAAAACAGAGACCTTCAATCCTCCAGCAACTACTCGCGAATCACATTTTTCCATGGAGAATGGAGGTTGCTGAGGGTCACTAACCGATCTCTAGGCCTGTGTGATGGAGCTCACACAGACCTAAAGTGTGAGCTCTACAACCCACACTAGGCTTTACGTAATGACCACAGTTGGGTTTTCTACAAGTAGAGACTACCCCATGGTGGTAGTGCACTGCAGTAGAACACTATATACAATAATTTCCATCTCTTACTTTTGTCATGATGCAGGGAGAATGAAGCTTATCCTAGTTGTAGGGAATAGGTAGGGTAGACTGACAGACAGATCGACATAGGCAAGTTGTCAGTCTTTTGCAGAGACAGTCCACCATCCCCTCTCACACCTATGGTTAATTTAGAATTGCAGATTAATCGCACAAGCATATCTTTTGTTTCTGGGAAAAAGCTGGAATACCTGGAGAACCCATGCATGTCACAATTTGCAGAGGCAGCTTGTGTTTGATTTTTATGAGGACCCAAATGCAGACCACAGGAAACAACAGAGTTAAACTGAGGGCGTGCCAAGGCAAATAAAAACAAAAACAAAACAAAAAACAGAGGAACCAAATATAACAAAACTAAACTGAGAAAAACCTAAACCGGGAGAGCTAAATAAAACAAAACTCCGAACATTAGAAAAACCTTGGAAACCTTGGAGTCAAAGAAACAAGGAAACCCAGGAGGACCACAGAGGATTCTCAGGGGGAAACAGAAGCACAAAGGTCTTCTTCCTGTTTAATGGCGGTTGGCAACCAACTTAAAGGAGCATTACCGCCTCCTACTGTTCCGGAGTATGGGACCAACAGTAGGCTTACAATCTATATCATAGAAGAAAAAACAAACAAAAAAACACCTCTACACTCTTTCACAAACCCCTATATCCTTTAGAAACCCCACCAGTTCCCTCATCTGTGCCCTACTACCCTCCAACACACTCTTCAGAGTAAACTCCCTAAGTCCCAGCTCCTTCATTCTATTCTGCAGAACTTTTCTCTCCACATCATAACCCTTGCACCACAATATTACATGCTCTACCGTCATCTCCGCCTCCTCTGACAGGACAGGTCAGGGGAAACTCACACAATATATACAGACAGGAGGTAATCATGGAAGTGGAAACACTAGGGCAAACAGCTGGGACCAATTAAGGGTGATGAGACAGAGGGAAGCAAAATACACTGAACACAGGACACAAGACTGTCAAAAAAAGAAAACAGGATACACAGAGACATAGACCTAAGACACACAGGCTTGACACAGCAGCAGGAATGAACAAACGGAGGCAAAAGATGAGACACAAGCAGAGGAGGAGGGTGAGACAAGGAAGCCTAAACACAGTGGCACGACTAAGACACAAAGGGGGCAAGGGAGTGAGAGAAAGAGAGAGCAACAGAGAGGGGGAGAAGACGAGGGACACAGTGTGATATTGTACAAACAAGGAGACCAAACACACGTAGGGATGAAAGGCAGACCTCAGGTTGAGGCTGAACGGGTGGCGCCGTGGAAGCTGCAGATGGCTGGACAGGATTTCCAGCAGAGATGGGGGAATTCCGGACGGGCTCTCCAGAGCCTCCAGTGGAGACGGTTGAAGGCCGGACGGGCTCTCCTGAGCATGAACCGGCCAGACACTAGCCGCTTCCACCCGCGGAACTGCTATGGGTGCATAGGGCAACAGTGTCTTGGCTGGCCTCACCCTGGGGACCAGCATGGGTGCTGGAGCAGACCGAACGGCACTCCCACCTGAGGAGTAGGTACGGGTGCAGGAGTAGGCTGGATTACGGCTGCCCTCACCCTGGACGACACGAGAAGCACTGGCAACAGCTGGGCGTCAGCTGTCCCCGCCTGAATAACAGATATGGGTGCAAGAATGTTTCCGAGCTGGACAGTATTGGACAGTTTCTTGTTTCTGAACCTACCGTTTCCAGTAAATTCAGTGTTTCTGAGATTATTTCAATAATTTTGGGGTTTGTGAAGCTGACAGCAAAGTAAGTGAAATTATTGTCTCAGAATTGGACAATGTTCAAGGTGACTTTTACATTTTTGAGTCAGCAGAATATATGACTGGGTTTTCTGTTCACCAGCCTGGGAAATCAGACACTCAACTCACTGTTTCCAATCCTGCAGATACAGAGACTGAGTTCTTGGTTCCCCAGTCAGCCTTTTCCAAGACTAATCATGTTTCATGTTGAGTTCTGGAGTTAATACATTCAGCTCCCTGTCCAGAGACTTTGTTCTGTGGTCTAAGTCTGTCCACATGCAACCACCTCCACTAATAAAGATGGATTTTCTGTTCCAAAGCTAGCTCCTGTGAAGGACAATACTGCATTTTTGGTTTCCAAGCTAGCTAAAAGACTAAAATTGGGTGTATCTGAGCTGGCTGACCTGGTTAAATTTCGTGTTCCCCGTCTGTGTTTTGCTAAAAGAGAAGACTGTGTTACTCCTCAGCCTGTTTTTGGCTCCCAGTGTGGCTGCAGTCCAGCCTTTCCCTGCACCCGTACTAATCCCTCAGGTGAGATTGGCCGGGGCTCAGGTGGTCCCGGCTCCAGGTCTCAGGCTGGCTGAGGCTCCTCTGAGCTATTTGTTCCTTTTTTTTCTATAGTAGAATATTTCTATAGCAGATATAGTAAATATGTAACTGGAACTTTCCTGTACTTTAATCTTTTTATCCATTCTGTAACTAATTGGTGTGGTAAGACTAGTCATGGGGAAAAAAGTTGTAAAACTTATAAATTTACAGTTAAAGGCTCAAAATCTGTGAACTCCCTCATTTTCCAAAGCTTTCCAGTGGACCACATTGGAGTCTTTGTAAGGTTCATTTTGGTCCCTGAGCCATATGTTTGACAACCCTATTTTAGATTACTCACATGTAGTGGCTGATTCAATAATGATTTCAAAAATCTATACTTTTTTTTTGTTTTAGATAAGTTTTTACGTTTTGACTTAGCGATTTATTTTTGTGAGGCTGGTGGTGCTCAAGCCATAGCGGTTTCAGTTTCGTGTGCACAAAATTCTTGCAAGACTAAGAACTGCTGATTTTTGATAAACAGCCACACACTGATTATGAATCTCTGTTTCCTTCCGCATTTCAGGGGCAGGCTTGGGGCGTCTGGTTGGAGAATGCATGGCATTCTGGTTCCCAGATGGCATTCATACAGGTCATGCTATCTATCCCATAGTGCCAGGAGGCTACGCTGTGGTGGGTAAGTTAAAGACTCTCTCCTGACTACACTCTACATATTTTTGCCACAAAAAAGATTGTAAAATGGCAAATACTTTCTTTGGTACAAAGTAAATAAAATAACGTTCTTAACATTTTGGAAAACGTGTAGCTCACAAAGGACCTGATGCACACACCTTGGGAGTTTTGTGAACATTAATTTTAAATGCTCCAGACACTTTTGTTTTCCAATGGAGCCACTGTAGCGGCGCATGATCTGAACAGAGGATAAAAGGGTTGCCCAGGAAGTAATAACGAAGGGGGTCAACCAACCACCATATTGCCAGATACTCCTCATCAACAGTGCTGTAGCTGCCTTCCCGCTCAGACAGCTTCTGGCTTATATAAATGACCAGACGGTCAACCCCCCTGACCTGCTGGGACGAAGCTGCCCTAAGCCTCTGTTTAAGGCATCAGTCTACAGAATAAATTGGAGGGAAAGGTTAGGAGTGTGCAGCAGGGGAACCTTGTTTACCTGCATGAATACTACCTGTTGCTTCACCATCAACTGTACCAGATCCGGGCCACTCTTTTGGGTGAGATCAGTTAATCGGGCTAGTTTGACCCACAAAGCCAGGCACAAACCAGCGGTAGTAACCAGGATTCCCCAAGCACCACTTCACCCCCCTTTTGGTCTTGCGACATGGCAGGATACGATGGCTGTCGTTTTCTCTATCTGGAGGCGCAACCTGCAGATAGATATTGTACCTCTGTGCAACTGTACACTTCTTCGGGTTGGCTAGGAGCCCCACCTACCTCAGCTACTCCAGGAACGTGGACTTCCATTGTATATGCTCTGCCCAGAACTGATCTGCTCTGTGGCTGCCCCAATGGCAATATTGGCTACACAGCCAGATAGTCCTCTGCCAGTGTCACCACTACCTCCAACTACACGGGCCAGTGGCAACATGCCCTCTCCAATGTTCAAACGGGGAGCCCCTCCACAAAGTGTTCGAGCAACCCCGTCTCCACCAGAGCCAGGACCCGGCCACAGCTACAGTGCTGTAGTCACCTGGCAACCGTGCCAACAAGCCGCCTGGAATAAGGGTACGGCCGGTCCTCATGCCCCGTCAACTCTCCTGTGAATCGTTGGCAGTGGTCCTTCAGTGTGAGCTCCAGCTGGTCAGCATTCGCCCACCAGCCCACCGCCACTGCAAAACAACCCCCTGCAATCACAGGCGAGCTGAGAGCTGCCAGCTGAGCCTCCTCATCAGCAGAGGCAGCAGCCGCCCAATCTTCCTCAGTGCACCCTCTCGCGTGTGGTATAGGGTCACCTCCACATTGGGAGTGGTGGTGGTGACAGCAAGGAGCCAACCCTAGCAACTAGGCTCTCCAGCACATTCATCTGGCACTTGGACTAGTCCTGCAGAAGGCCAAGAAAGTCACAAGGGTTAACAAAAGAGTAATTTGTCACTAATAGTTTTTAACTTTTAAAAATGGAAAAATACAGATTAAAATCATTCAAAGTGTACCTAAAACAATTTTTTTTTCAATAGTTCTGTTGGTCATGTGCCTGGGGACAGTAAGATAATATTTAGTCATCCTTAAAATCATCCTAGCTTTGAGCTTTCTCCTTTTTTTTGATGAATGATGCCCTTTAATCATACCCAAAGGACCCCTTGATTGTGTAGCCACAGGTCCTTCCTTAAACACTGTCACAGGCTGCAGACTGTGGGCATGAGGACATAAAAGCAGGACAGGACTGAACTAAAGGTGAACAGTTTATTAAGGGTTGATGAAACGTGCAAAACCAAATGCCAGAAGGAAACTAAGGCAAAGCTAACAATAAACTAAAGTGTGAAAACCTAAACACTGAACACAGGGAAACATATAAGATGAGAACCTGGAATGTGACACGAGCATAACAGACGACCTGACATGGGACAAAAGGAAAACAGAAACAATATATACACACGAGGGTGATTAGGAGAAGTGAAAACACATGGAAACAGCCTGGATGAATTGGACGTAACAATCCAGGGGAAGCAAAATTAAACACACTGAAAATGGGACGGAGACTGTCAAAATAAAACAGAAAACACACAAAAATACACACACTAAGACACACAACTTGAAACAGGAGCCTTGAGGAAGAAAAGCACATGGAAACAAGATGGACTGGGGAGACAAAGGGAAAGATAGGAACAGTGAAGAGAGATGATAATAATAATAATGATAATACATTTTATTTAAAAGCGCCTTTCAAAACACCCAAGAACACTGTACAGCAAATAAAACAGGCATAAAAACATGAAATATACACAATAATACAAGTAGCAGATAGAAAGTTTAAGATCATGGATAAGTTATATGGAGTAGGCAATTTTAAACAGGTGGGTTGGACTTAAAATTATGAGATGAGACATGGAGGGAGAGAGAGGGAGCAAGAGACACAAAGCAGGGAGAAACAGACATGGATGTGAATGATAAAAAGGTAAGAGAAGAAATAAAGCACAAGGGGGGCAGCATGGGAACAGGTAAGGGAGAAGAAACACAGCAACACAACTTAGACACACAGAGGGCGAGGGAAGACAGAGAAACGTAAACCCAGACAACAAGACAGACTCTCACAGGGGACACAGAGACTTTTGTGACAAAGGCACAAAAGGAACCTAACAGACAAGAGAACATGACTGAACAAAAAAACCCTGAAATTAAGTCAACCTAATGAAAAGAATCATAAATCCAAAAATAACCCAAAAAGCAAGGTCAAAGACCCAGAACCATGACAAAGAAAACAACAGATTTAAGCAATAATTTCTCTCGCTGTTCCTCTTCCCAACAAAAGGTGCTGCAGCTTTGTCCGGAGCAGTCAGCCACTCATTTTCCACTGTGGTCATGGTGCTTGAGTTGACTGGACAGATCTCCCACCTTCTGCCGGCACTGATAGCAGTGGCCTTGGCCAACCTTGTGGCCCAGTCCCTGCAGCCCTCCATCTATGACTCCATCATCAAGATAAAGAAGCTTCCCTACCTCCCAGAGCTGGGCTGGGGTCACCATGAGTATGTATACACTGGAGAAACACAAACTCACAACAGTCATGATAAATAGGTTTTGGCCTTTTCAAAAAACTAGAAGTGGGAAACATCAAACAAGAATAATGTTAACTGTTAAACAAAAAGCTAATAATAACTGCCAAAAACCCCCC
Source organism: Etia nguti (assembly GCA_015106755.1). Taxonomy (NCBI): domain Eukaryota; kingdom Metazoa; phylum Chordata; class Actinopteri; order Cichliformes; family Cichlidae; genus Etia; species Etia nguti. Next base: position 12,833 of record VUQG01045655.1, read on the forward strand.
CAAAGAACATTTGGAAATAATAATGCTTGAAATCAATGTAAATAAACAATACTAAGTTAATATCTAATCAGGTATTTGGTGACTGAAATGATACAAACTTCATAAAGTATTCTTGTTCAATGTTCAAGTCTATCCACGGACGTCAAACTAGCCGGTCAGATAAAACCAACAGTCACAGCAGTTGGCTGCTCCTCTCTGGGCCCGATTCTCTTCCTATTAAAGTGGAGTTGCATGGAATTAAACACGAATCTGTAAAAAAAAAAATCTTCCTACACAACTATGTTGCTGCCATTCATTTTCCCCAAAAGCATGGAGAGGGGCGCTGTCCAGAGCCTGTGATCTCTGACTGGCAGCTGACCCTAACCCTGATGTGATTTCAGTGTTGTATTTGGAGGGTAGTGGTTACAGATCCAAGCTTTAGTTGACAGTTTGTCTTTGGCATGAGCAAACCATTCAAAGAAAAGTTTTTAAAATCACGTTCATGGGTCCATCTTCCTTCTTAATCTCATTTTTTTTCCTACTCACTTGAGTCCTTCCTCTCTACGGGAATTTGATCATCCTCTCCGTTCTCATTTCAGGGTGTATAACATTCGTGTGGAGGACATTATGGTGCGCGACGTGCAGTACATCACACTCAGCTGCAGCTACAGAGACTTGCTAAACATCCTAATGAAAAGTCGACTAAAGACTCTACCCCTGCTCAAATCAGCTGGTGAGTCACTGCTACACACTGTGATGTTCATATGAAGTGATAACTCACTAACCCCATAAATAAACACATACATGAACAATTTGTTTTTCGTTTTAACATGACTTTTATCTATTAGAATCATGTTTTTTATTATTATCATTCTCTTTCTGTGGCTTTCTAGGAGTACCTAAAGCTACCACTGCGTAAAATTGCTTGGCATACTCTTGAGCCCCATGCCCCTGGTACCGGGGGCAAAGAGAATGAACAGCAGTTTAACGCTCCGTGACATCAAGTCTTTTATGCAAATATCGACATATGTGGTATCCACAGAAACCTTAGAATCTCAGCTAAATGCTCATTTAAACCATTTCTGCAACCACCAAAAACAAAGGGTTAGGGCCTTGCAACTTCCCCCTAGAATCTCAGCTAAATGCTCATTTAAACCATTTCTGCAACCACCAAAAACAAATCAAAACAAGCAATGATTAAAAGAGCAGTTACGTAACTGAGAAAAGGCTGCTAAGCACACACGATGGAGCCACAAACTCTCCAGACTTCATTTAACAGCAAGCTGAGATGTCTGATTCCAAAACACCAAGTTTCACCACGCTCCAACCAAAATTCACTGAGGCAGCTGCAGAAGAAGACCACAGAAACGCGCAGCAGCACAAATGCACTAAAACAGAGCGTCGTTTACCGTGCCGGTTTCCTCCGTTGTTTTTCACCGGTAGCCGATAACCGCTGATAATGGCAGTGCTAACACGATGCATCAGAGCCAGTTCCTTCAACAATCGCCATTTTAGACCCAGTTAAAGACACGTGACTGGACACCACGTGTCCTAAATTTAGGGCCATGTGGTTCTGGCCTTGCAACTTCTGACTGGTGGAAGTGATGTGAACATGGGAACGTTGCTGCGATTCGATTGACGATTTAAAAAGAGGTGTCGATCATGCAAATCAGCCAATAGAAGCCGAAGCTAGAGGCCCTCAGAGTTTTAAGCACCAGAGGCCATTTAAACTGTCTATGGTGCACAGAGAATGGGCCCACTCGATGTGAGTGTGTGGGTAATTCTTAAAAAATATTTAAAAAACAAGCATTTTTAGGCATGTAAATGAAATTAAATCATTTTTCCTGTATAATACCTAAAAAATTCAACTCACAAATGGTGTCCAAAGTGTGCCGAAAAATGGACAAAATGTACAACGCCTGAATATTTCTACAGGGTGGGCCATTTATATGGATACACCATAATAACATGGGAATGGTTGGTGATATTAAAGTCCTGTTTGTGGCACATTAGTATATGTGAGGGGACAAACTCCTCAAGATGGG
>VUQG01045658.1:0-25759 GCA_015106755.1 Etia nguti
GTAAGGAAGGCAGTGTTGGGAAGGTTACTTTTAAAATATACAGATTACATGCCCCAAAATGTATTTTGCAACGTATTCTGTTACATTACTCAATGAGAGTAACGTATTCTGAATACTTTGGATTACTTAATATATTATCATGCGTTTTACAACTACATGAGTGTACTATTGCTGTGTGATTTATTACTATTACTAAAGGCTACTCACCATACACCAACTAGATTTTTAAATCTTAATATAAAATGAGTAACAGTAGGGTGGACATTAGGTAAGGCTGCACTTTTTGCAGTGATCTCGTATAGAAAACTATTCCGCGCTTATATAAAACAGGTCCAGAAAACAGAAAAGACTGGCTTCTGTCTTCTCTCTCTCTGAGAATATGTGCAGATATCTGCGTGTTCCTGATCTACAGTTAGCAGCCTTCTGAGTATTTATTGTTATGATGTTTGTGATTTCTCTCTGCTTTTATTTTTCTCTCTTTATGTTTTCCTCACCCCAGCTGGTCAAGGCAGATGGGCACCCTCCTTAGCCTGTTTTTGTTAAAAGAAATGTTGTTTTTTTTCCCCCAGTGTGCCAAATGTTTGCTCAAAGGTAATTGTTGGGTTTCTCTCTAGAATATTACAAGATATTTACCATGCAGTCTAAAGTGCCTTGAGCTCACTGTTGGTGGGCTGTATAAGTAAAATTGAATTGAATTAAATTGAGTTTCTACTGGTTGCCTAGCAGTTTCACTGACACAACACTTTTTGGACAGATTAAACAAAGAAAGAAACAAAAAGAAAAAAGCTGAAGTGCACCTTGCAAGTGATTCAGTGACTCTGGTGGGATTTGGATAGAGCCACGCTCGCAGTTTTCCCGTTTCCATTCTTTATGGTAAACTAAACTCCCTGGCTCTTAGCTTTAGATTCGTATTTACAGTACAGACAGACATAGGAGTGGTATTGATTTTACTACGTCCGAGTCTCACCATGAAGCAGCTTCTCCAGAGCACATGTTTATTTTAATGCGGGTTAATTGCACAGGAGAGGATGCCTCGTGATAGTTTGCTACCAAATGCCAAAACAAGTGATGCATGCTGCTAATTTTATCGCGGTTCCGTAGATGGTGGATTCTTATGTGTTCAGCGTTCTCATCCAGTAGAAGACATCTCATTTTAAGAAACTGGGAGGCTGGAGTGTTCATTGAGGAAACCTATTGCAATAGATCAGTCATATTCATTCCCTTGCAACATTTTGTGGCGTGACCCTTCCCTGACTCTGCTTAACGTCTGAACAATATAGAGAGATGGGCCATAAGAGTCACTGCAATCACACCTTACTGACAACAACAGGCCATAACTTCAGCAAATGACCAGCCATTTGAACCAATAGGGAAAAACTAACCTTGGCGCAATATTTTACTTTAGAAATGAGTGTTGCTGCCAGTTTTGAACAACACAGACTGCTGCAGTACTGAACAAAGCTTGACCCACAGCTTTACTGGTCAGGATGACATCCAGAAATATTCTAGATAATGGAATATTTTGTCAGGGATAATGGGATTATGAGGGCCGACGCAACCTGGCAGGGTGGGATAAGCATTCATTGTGAAACTCGTAGGTCTGGCACGGAAGGTTAATCCGCTGATGTGTGAAGTCCGAGTTCAATTGAAGGATAGAGCTTTAGAAATCTTTATTTGCCTCCCTTACAAGTCCTTGTAACGCATCGAGGCACTGCACGTAAACAAATTGAACAAGAGGCATTACACTGCAGCAGAGCACTGCAAAGGACATAACACTCACTCTACAGCCTTGCACTTGCCTAATGACTGCCATGTCATCTTTCTCTCCTTAATATGCACCTTTTTTTCTCTTTGCCAAGGCCATCCGAGTGAACGGTTTGGCAAACCCCCTAGGTGCTAGGATTCCTGTGCACCTACTGAGGGCCCCTGCTTGCTGCATATCCACTAAGCTTGTGGAAAATTACAAACACACACAAGGTCACTGTGGAGCCGAGCCAGCCTCCCACAGAGCCCATCTGATCCAGCCTGAAACGCAGCAATTACCACCCTCTGTGTGCCTCCGTGTGGGGCTGCAGCTATTTCATTATTTATTTGAACAAATAGGATTACGGTTGGTCTGCGGTGGATTGATTGTGACGAGGGATGAGAGGCTCCGGAGAGCTGGGTGCTGTGGTCCGGGTGTGCTGAGCCACTCTGCTGTGTCAAGCTCACGGCTGATCTCCTGTCTTGGTCTCAGCGACTCCTCCACTTTTCCTGGACAGTGGAGCGTCGCTGCGTTGACATATGCCATCCGCTCTACTGCATTCTCCCCAGCGATTGATGGGGAAATGTTTTGGCTGGTTTGCGTGTACCAATTCTAGGAAAATATACTTTTATGAGACTATAAAAAGCATCTATCTGTCATATCCTCTGAGGCATAGAACTCACATTTGACATAGCACATTTACACCTAAGTAATGAAGGCTCTCTTTAGGTGCTCTTAAAAAGATTGTCAGTCACAATGTGGGCATTTTAATTAGGTTTGAAATAAATTTGCATCTAAATAATGAGGGGACGATAGAAGTTTGCAATCACATCCAAATTAATTGCCTTAGAAGTGCAATTAAGTTAGCAGTGATTGAAATGGAAATATGAACAGTTGCAAAATACAGATTTGTTGGCTTTAGCAAACTGCACCCAACAGATTATTAGCAATATACCTGCCCAAATTGTAAGTGGACCTTATTTAGATCATTAAGGGATATGGTATAACAAGCAAAATAACATTCATCTAGTGTAAGACTCAGTTGTACGCTTTATTGTTGGATCTGAAATCAATTTTGTAAGGTTAAAAGAGCAAGCCAGAGAATAAACAAGAAAAATAGTTTTGGGAAACATTACCATCAGTGATCAGGTTGATTCAGTGCAGACTGTGTGGCCTCTGTAGCTAATAGCTCATCCCTGATGGAATTTGACCTGGCAGCTCCCCCCCAGAATACCCTCCTTTGAAGTGATGAAGCTTCAGGTCTCTGAGGTAGACTTATCTGCTTCTAGAGATTGATCGAAGGTAATTTTTTTGCCCCAAGAAAACCAAGGAGGAATGTGATAGATAGCTCAGCCCCACTATCTCCCTGATGGCGATATTAGTCCTGATTAAGACAAATGGGCCTTCTCTGCCTATCCATGCAAATGCTTGCTGCCGGTGCAATTTATCTGAGAATGTGAAATTGGAGAAACAAGGAAAGCATGCTTTTCTTCACCTGATCTTTGCCTGGAAGTTTCTCTTGCTAGTATAAATCACATAGGCTTCGACAATCATAATGGAGCCACTGAGGTATTCTTTATATATGACTGGTCATGCCTCTGTGATCTGGATATTGAGGATTTGAGGTAGGGAAGGGCTGTTATCCTAGTATAAGCAACTCTGCAGATACAGGGTGAAGAGGGCATTTAGTGGAGTCTCATCATAGGTGGGCATAAGCTACTCTAATTGATGTTGATTAATGAAATCAGCTGTAGAGAAAGCAGAAGGACAACCTTATCAAGCAGGAGGTTTGACCTCTGTGCTACAGAGCATCCTGATGAATAAAGAAAGACAAAAGATATGCTACAGTAAGCATGATATATATGCTAAGTGACTGGAACTGCAAAACACAACAAAATGTGTTAATTGATGTTAAGTGCAATCGATATGTAACATTGAAAATTACCCTCAGTTTGCACATTTTGCAAAAGAATATTGATATTGTTAATTACGCTGCAGTCTTTCATCAGGGCTTGAAGCAAGAATAAATTTAGTGCCTTAAATGTATTATGGAAAAAAATAGATTTGATTAGATTAGGTTTGATTACAGATAGATTAAAGTGACTGATGAGCACCTAAAAGCATAAACATCGCCTATAAAAAAAAATGCATTAATAGAAAAAAAATAAAATAAAATTCTATCAAACTAATAGCACAGTGAACTGAAACAGTTTCTTGTTCTCCACCAGAAAAGTCTGACCCACTTACAATGAATTTTTAGGTATGAGTTAGGGCTCTTTCTTCACCAATTTACTGTGGAAATGTCTGTATTTCAATATTATTTTAAAATTATTATTCTTAATTATTAAAAATAATGCAATAATACATTTTGTCTCTCTCTTAGTTTAAAATATGTATTTTTATTTAGACCAAAATTATCCCTGTTGAGTCTCCATCTGTCACCCATTCAGAAAAATAATTAATTTCAATTAATTTATTAACTCTGAGGACACTAATCACAATTGTTGTTTTATTGTTACAGCCTCATTGTAAGTATTTATTTAACTTAAATAAATAGTGAGTATATATTGGATGCTGTACTGTTAAGTACAAAGTGTTTGCATCACATTACATTAGCTTCCTAATGGGCTGTAGATGTTAGCTGCTTAGATGCTCACCCTGGGTGACGCCTGGAGCTGGAGAGTAGCATGCAGCCTGATGTTAGCCTAGCTATTATCACAACATATCATTTGTAGCGTCTGTCTGGGCAACCAGCTCATAAAGCTATGTTTGTGTCACTATGTGAGAAGGAATGATTGAATGGATGGATCATTTGCAAACTGTTTTTCAGATTATCATTAAAATCCCTGAGGCCCATGGACAGAACCGCTGCCTAGGTTGTGCTCTGGTTACCTCCCACACTCCAAAGAAATGCATGTTGTGTTAGCTAGTGATTTGTAATTGGTTGCAGTTGTACATGTGAAGTGAACTGTAGTCTGTCTTCATGTATTATCCCTGCACTAGAGTGCTGACCCCATGAGAGTGTACTGATCCTTCAGTCCAATATTAGGAGTGGTAGGCTCCAGTGAGCAAAGTTGAAAAAAGTGAGAAGAAGTGTTAATAAAATGGATAGATAGATGTAAGATGTAAGTCTGCTGCCTCTCTCATATTGTCATCCCCCCAAAAAAGCATTTCCTAAATGCTGTGTGGGATGTATTTACTATTTTACACCACCAACCTGGTATAGTTACTCTGCAGTATGATCACACTGGTACTTATTGTGCCATATTTCAGAAACGCTACAATGTAATCTTAATTGTCACTTTAAAATGAAAATTTCATTCATATAGTAGAAAAGGCAGGATGTATTAAATTGGATGAATTTAAAAAAAAATGCAGACATGATTCCCAAACAATAAATCCCAAAATTTTAACGATACTGTTTCTACAGTTCCACCATATGACTGACATTTGAGGTTTTGAGTGAAAACGTTAATGAATATCCCTTTTTGTAAAAACCATAGTAACTCTGTTAAACCTTTATCATGACAACTTATCCCTGTTTAAATTTTTTTCTAGTCTTATTAAAAAAAAAATGCCTGCAAAACTAATTTTCTCAGTCTTTGTGCTAATTAGGAAATATACATTAGCATGTTGCCTCAAAGCATGTTGTGATTAAGTGAAGCCTTACAAAATCTAGGCCACGTCCACACGTTTTTACACATCACTTCTGCTACATTTATGACTAGCATACTCAGACTTGTTAATGCTCCCGGGGAAGAATAAAAAAAAAATATTAGCCTTGAGTATAGCAACATGGTTAGTTAATTCAACATATCACGGCCCTTTAAATAACTCTAAAAGGTAATGAATGTCTTATCCTTATAGTCAGTAAACAGGTTTCTTTTCTCCTCTATCAACTCTCCTATCTACACCTTGTCAGTCTTTCAGTTACTGTTGTGACATTTATTTTTGCCTGAGCTGTGTTCTTGGGATTAGATTCCAAAATAGTTTAATTAGCCAAAATTGCTGATGCTCTCAGTGCAGAGGGCTGTGCAAGTTTCAAAAGAGGTTAAAGCATTAAAATCATCAAATTGCATATGTCACATTTTCATAAAACAGAATGCAGTGATGCACAAATTTTTAATTGTGCAGTGTTTAAAAATTCATCGTCAATGCAACCATTAGAACACTATCTTTGCATATCGTACTAAAAAGGCAGATCAGACTTGGCAAATATACAATTTACATTCTTTGTTATACATTCCATAATACCTGCTGTATACAAATTGTGTTTGTGAGCTTTCGTAGTGATAGTTAAGTATGAAGTTCAATGTTTTAGTTCTGTAGGGATGTATTCAGACCTTTTGAAACAGTTATTGTCGGGTTATTGGAAGCTGGGGATTGCAGGATCTGTCAGTGGACAAAATTGCTAAACTAATATCGAAAATTAAACTATCCCATGTCGTGATGGAGAAATCCTGAATTCATGTTTATTCTTATTTGAATTGTGATCTTAAAAGTGGGAAGTTTTAAATTGTAGAATCTCACAATGTTGGAAACCATTCCCTACACCTCAACAAGGCCGTTAAAATGACCTTGGTATCCCTAGTGGTAGCTGCAGCTCCAATGATATGAAAATATTCATAGCAAAATCCCAACTCGGCTTTATACATTTTAAAATTTTGTCCAACTTTTTCCTGTTCTCGCTGTGGTCTGGGGAGTTCTATCAGTGGAGCACTTTGACACATGATACTGTTACCCTGCTGAGTGGTGCAGAATTGAAGCTGCCAATCAAGAAGCAGGAGCCCGAAGCTAATCAATCCAAGCAGGCCATGATGTGTTTCTTTCTTTTTTTTTTCCTCGTCAAGGTTTGAGCAGACTGACAGCCTGTTGGATGCTTGGATTCACCCACCTCCTGCAGTGTGTGCAAATCACAGAGTTATTGTAACACATGTAAATTTCTCCTGCTGGCTCTATTTAAAAGGCCTTCGTGCTGTTGTTGCTAAGTTTACATAAAAGAGGGAAGTAAATGAGAAGCGTGTAGCCTAACAACAACACTGTCTGTCTAAATGGGACCAGGGGCTGTTTGTTTGACAAGAAAACATTATTGCAGTGCTGTAATTTTGAAGTCTGAAGTCAAGATTTGTGTTTATTTTAATGACAAACTGTAAAGAAACAGATGAATAGATTGAAATGATCAAATATGTCCAGAAGATTTACTGGAAAAAACTTTAAGTAAAACAAAAGACATGGGTAAAAGAGCGTTGTCCTAATTACAGACAGGCACAGATGCAAAGCAAAGCACCCCCAAACCATGGCGCTCACTTCAAAAATCCTTCACACTTGGGGGGAAGTTTTGATGTTGGTGTCCAGTGCTATTTGTCATCCAAGAAAGTGAACATTTTTCTTCATTATTCTAGTGAAAAATGTGCCATAAATGCAGTAAAACAGTCCATTGGTCCTTCGCAAACTGGAGCTCTTAAATCGCTAAACTGGGGAGAGTAGTTTTTATTTTTCCCCAACTGTAGGCATTTTGTTCTGTTGTGGATTGATGGACACTCAGGTGTTTAACAATGTCTTTGTAGCCTTTTCTATTTTTGTGCATCTCTACAGTGGGGTTTTCTAAGGTTCTGTGAATGTACTGATGAATTAATTTTAAGAGTTTGTGGAAATAGACCTTGTGTGCCTCTGCAATCCACACTTCCAAGCTCGTCTTCTTAATTGGAAAACCTATTGTTTGTCTAGTATTGCAATTTATTGAGTTTACATCCATGTCTGTCTACAGTGAAATTAAATTTCCAACACAATGCAAATTATGGTTACCATCTACCCTGCTATCCCTCATAGCATTGAATAATGGCTTGGAAAGTGTTTTTATGAGAGCAGTGTGAACTTGACCCAAGATCTTTTAGATACGAAATAAAATATCACCCCTTTATCATTTTGTCCTATTAGAGAGTTGTGTGACATTTAGTCAGGATTTGGCAAAACATGCTTTCTGAGGTCACAGACACCTCAGATCTTTAACCACCAAAATACATTTCTAACTGAGTCTAACTTAATGTTTTTTTGCCAAATTTGAACACTCTTAAAAATGAGGTTCAAGAGGTTCACATTTACAGGATCGGGATAGGTGGATTGCATGGAGAAGCCAATTTGGTTAATGGGGTTTGTCACAAACTGACACCTGAAATGTCGCCTCGATTTTCTTCTTCTTCTTATTTGTTGTTGCCACACCACATACCTGGATAACGTTCTTCTTTTTGTCATAAAGAAAACAAAACAAGACAAAAACAGAAATATTGCCGAGCAATCTTGTTTTTGCTGTGATGCAAAAGTATATCTGTGTGTATGTCAGTGCACTGCAACAAAAGTGTGAGAAGTATTTATGGCCCAATATAACATTTTGTTTTATTTATTTGTGTGAGGAAATACATTACATTCTGTTCACCACTTTAAGGCACAAGAGTTTAGAAATATCATTGACTTCATCTCATTCCTGATGGGAACTCTTGGCTGAGGACGGTTTTAATGTCAACAAGGCACAAGTGTTTGTCCCATGAAGAGCTCGGCAGTGATAGGCAGTATTTGCCAGAGCTGTTTCAATAACAAGACCTGATGCAAATTGAGCATTTCTGCATCTCACTGTGAGTCTGAAAATCTGTTCGAGGCAGACTGTCTCAGCCAGTGATATCGTAAATATGGAAGGCCAAGATTATGTTGCTAAATTATTACATAACTTGTAATTAGAACTAGTTCTGCTGCCAGTCTTCAGTTCTACTGAAGTCATTTGCAGTACACATTACTAGTTGACACATTTATTTACTTGATGCTTTGTTGTATCAATTCATAGCAAGTTACTTTAATGTTTAGCAAGAAACTTTTTTCTGTGTTATTGCCATAATCTGCTTAAATTAAATTGGTGGTATTTTGCAGCTGAATTAAGACATCCTCTTAAAAGTCAGACCACATCACCAAAGGATGTTCCCCGCAAGGGGAAAGTTTCTGTGTTTTTAAAAGAAACTTCAGAATTAATTAAAAATCACATCAGGAGATGTCAAGGGGTTTACTTCAAGGCTCAGGAAGGCAGTTCTTTTTCTGGGGAGGCATCCTTCAGTGAAGACAAGCCTGTGTTCATAATTCCATTTTTCATCAAAGTGTGTTTTAATCTCAACATTCTCAGTATGCTGCAGACACATCTTTACAGGGAATCCACTGTCCTTATCACTTTTTGTTCCCTACCGGTCTTACCTAAGCAATTTTAAACCTAGAAAAATATTGATTTTCACCAACAAATTCAAAGACAAGACTCCTTACTGTGCATAATTATTTTTCAAATGCTCATAATTGGATGATTTAGCTGTTCAAGCATTAAGCATTTCAATGAACCTGTGCTGAGAATATCACTTGAAGAGCAACACGCTGTACTCTCGTGAAAACTTGCAACAACAACTCATTGCAAGACAACATCGTGCTGCCTTTGGGTCAGGCTTGCAACCTAAACAAAGCGGGAAACATGATTGCTCAGCCTTACCAGAAAATTATGCAGGAACCATTCAGCTCCTGGTCACTCCTAATGCTGACGCTCTTTGAAGTCTTTGTGGCCTGTAGTGCTGAATCTTCAGGCCATGTCTCCAAGCGCTATTCTGTGTCTGCCAGGCAGGAAATCAGTCTGGCAGTCTGAGAATAAGGATAGGCTGGAAACCTCATAGGATGGATGGAAATGAAAACAGGTCAGTGGCTTTCATGTATTATCCTGAGTGTAAATGTGTGCTGTGATGTGTTCACAGTGACAAAGCTAACATTGCTGGTATTTAGCAGGTATAATATTGAGCATTTTGATTTAGCGTATTAGCAGGCTTTTACGACTTGGCACTGCACTAATGATACAGCCTCTCCTGGTAGAAATGTTATTCATGTTTGGGCCAAATTTTGTGGAAATCTATCCATTACCTGAAATATAGCACTGAAATACAAATAAATGGAACATCAAATGAGTGAGTATGATGATATAGCATCTGTAAATTGGAAATTTAGAGCAGATTCATCTAGTATACCTTCACAGGATATGTGTAAACATGGACCTCCTGCTGGTGCAATATGGGCAGCTGGTAACTCTGTAAACTCTGAGGATTTATCCTCTGGGGATCATGAATGTCTGTCACAAATTTCATAGCAATGCATCATGTTTTTGTTGAGATATTTCTTTCTGGGAAACTGTGCTGAACAGTCTCACATTGCCATACATGCAGTGGAGCAACGATGCAAGCGTTACTGAAAAGTAGGAGGCAGAAACCTGCAACGCTGCATGTGGTGATATCCCTCCACAGAGTATCCCTAAAAAAAAAAAAATTAAAACAAAGTTGCAGAAAATCCAAGTTGAGATGTCTCCGTAGCATGACCGTTCATTTACAGAATAATTTTCTGGAGGAGAAGATTATTTGTAAACCAATGATTTTGCCCTCGAAGGCCACCACTCAGAATGCGTTGGCTGTTGTAAGAATCCTGGAAATCAATGAGACATTTTGCTGTGAACTGCAGATGAACTTGCACTTCAGTTGTTTATGGATTTTAATTAGGGCCAAATAGTCTCATGAATTTATGTAAAACTCTCATACAACACTCAGTGTACATCACAGATGGAGCTGGGGGAATAGGGCCAGTGGTGCAGGCTGTGGAAGAGGTCTGCTCTCCTGCCAAAACATTACATGATGTGAAGTACACAGCTGCATAGTGCACAGTTATCTCTGCACTGCGCCTCATCTTTCAGTCCCTTTTCAGAGACTGTGCAGTTTCCCACCGGCTGCTGCTGTGAGTGACACTAGAAACTGAGCTCCAATTCCCATGCTTCACAGAGACACATCAGCCACAGAAGCTGACAAGATGTAGAACCCAAACTATGAGAAGCAGTTTGCCCATTGAATAATGCGCACCTAGGAGAACAGAGATTCTCCGCCAGACTCTTTGATGTGTTTGCTGTGAAAAGATGACTCTTGACAGCATTGGATTAAACCCCAAACTCTGTAAAAGTAATACAAAAAATGGGGAGAAAAAAAAACAACCCTAACATCTCTGGAATTGTAATCTCACCCTGCAAAGACCTAAACCACAACGCAGGCAGTTAATGATGTATCAGTCACAGTGGGATGCTTAATTTGGTACCCTCTGAGAAAATCACATGTCACTCTTTGAGGATTGGGAATTAGTTCACAGGGCTGTTTATTTGCTTTTGTACAGAGTCACTGTGTCAGGTTAACATACCTTTTCTGCGTGGTTGTAGCAGTGAATGTGTGTGGGGAAGAACAAAATCAGTTCTAGCAGAGTGGGGACTGTGTTTTGCAGCAGTGAAAAGAACTATTGCTGGCTTCAACGGGCTGTATGTTTGGTTCATGCTGCTTTTAAATAGATTTTACAATCGTCTTCTCTTTTCCTGTCACCTCTAATAAAAGTGTGCCTTTTTAAAATTCAAATCATCCTCTGGGATGCCGAAATTAGCATCTTGAAATATTCATGCCTAGTTTCAGAACTTGTATTGTGCACCTCGGAGGAGCCGAACAGGTACTGTATCAACACAGCCCCTGTGTGTAAATTTTTCATGAGCACTGTGGAGCTGAACTCAGATCAGTAAATCTTCAGTGTGCACAAATGTCAGACGTAATAATATTCTCCCTTCATTGTCAAATTGGGTATTTATCAGAGTACAGTATCTTACAGTAGAACAGCTCTGTGTCCTTATGCTGATTACTTATCATCTATGTTTAAAGGCTCATTCCAGATTAGTAAAACTTGTGCTTTCTTTTTACATTTCACAGCTACCACATTTGAATTCTGGTATGATGATTCAAGTTGGAATCAAAGTTTTGTGAAGCAAAATAAGAACTAAAAACTTACCTGATTTAAATTCTGCCAAAGGCTTCTCCTTGTGCATTTTTGGACTGCTTCTAGTTTTAGATTGCTCGCTGGGAAACCTGTTCTCACCACTTGCATATGTTCACCTGCAGAGATCGGCTTCTTCTGACTTGACTCCTGTGTTTATAATCATCACTACTGATCAGAGCTGGGTTACTGTCAATTAACAGTTTTTCAGAGGCAGGAGTGTTCAACCAATGAAGTGAATGACCTTGTTTCTCATTTTTTTAAATTCAATGAGTTGTGCTTCATGAATTTGTCCCTCTGAGTCAGGCTTTCAATACAGAGTTCTACTGTAACTTCTCATATGTCCATATTTTATTCACAATAGAACAAAGAAAACACGAGAAATTAAAACCAGAGATGTTAAAATATATGTTGGCACTATATGACTATATAACTATATGATGGGAGTCTGAAAAAACTTGGAAATATTTGGGAACTGAGGAGACTTTTCAGAGAGGAATGTGGTCCCATTTTAGCTGCTCATCACTCCTGGATGTTCTTTGATGTATTTTTCATTTTTTGTTGCTCCAAACGTTTTCAGTTGATGAATGGTTTGGACTGCAGTCAGGCCAGATTGGCGCCCGGACTCGTAATAGTATCATAATAGTATAATGGGCTGTAATAGATACAGTATGCAGTTTAGCATTGCTGAAATCTAGAATGCGTTCCCTGGATGTCATCTGGATGGGAGTGTATGTTGCTCTAAAACCTTTCAGGTTGGCAGCTTGTACATCTTTCAAGGAAGCTGGCAATTTCATAGGTAGTAATGTGCCACCATACCATCAGTGATGCTGGGTTTTGAACTGAGCGTGAATAACAAACTGCATATTTTCCACATTGCCTCAGTCCATTTTAAATGGGCTTTGAACTTTCCTGCTCACATATAGCTGTGACTTCAGTGATTTATGGAAGCGTTCCTTACTTCCTTCAGTGGTTTCCATGATGGCATCATGCTTGTTTTTAATGTTGTGCATCCAATATTGATTTTCAGCCTTGTGCCTTGCGCACAGAGATTTCTCCAGATTCTCTGAATCTGTTGATGATATTATGTACTGTAGATGATGAGCTGTTCAAAATCTTTGCAATTTCATGTTGAGGAACATTATTCTGATATTGTTCCACAGTTTTTAGATGCCATTTAAAAAAAAACCTCTGCCTACTCTTACTTTTCCAGCCTTTTTTTGGCCCCATCCCAGTGTTTCTGAATTGTACTTTTTCTCTGTTCAAACATTTGATATATTTTCTATGTTCTACTGTAAATAAAATATGTGTTTATGAGCTTTGCAAAACATTGAGAAAGTTTCAAAAGTATCATGATATTTGTAATGGTGTGATTTTTGCTATTTTCGTTAACAAACATTTTAATCACACTTTATGCATATTTGGAAATACCACGACTGCATAATCTGATGACGCACAAATCATGAGCTTTCAGCCTATTAGATGGTTTGAAAACAAGCCACAACTTATCCAGATTGCTTGATTTACAACTTGGCCTGATTTGAGCTCAATGTTGTGGCAAAACTGATTGTATGCTGCATCTCATCAACCAGTTCAAAAAGTACAAACACGATAAACAGAACAAGACTGAAAAACACACTCTTAGTTGCAAAAGATGAAACTAACGATATATATATTCTACTAATACTACAGCACCAAAAACATTTCTCATTCCTCCCAGAAATGTAGAAAGCAATGAAAGCTGCAACAACTGCATGTCGTACTTCAGTAAAGAACTACAAATGTGCTAATCTGAAAATATGTGCGCCAGATAAATAACAGATGAATACTGTAATATAACTTACTTCAGTGGGCTGGAGCACTAAAATCACTGCATTCTTTCTGTTACTGTAGAGATGTACCGGTACTGTATTTATTAAAAATGTTGTGATGTAATGAACCATCCATTTAGAAAAAACTATATAATGAACAGCCTTAGATGTCTTAAGACAGAAAAGTCCAAATTCAGCAATATGTCACCATTTTCCACACTCCATCAGGCTGCTATCATTACAAAGAATTGCTGCCATCATCAGTAAGAAAAAAATCCCCAACACAGTTGCTTAGCTTCACCATTTACTTCACTTTGGTATGGCATAATGTCAGATAAAATGATCAGTTAAAACAGCTGCAGACATCACTGACATGATCCTTTTTATTACACACAACACAATTCTTTCTTGAAAAATACAGTGAAAAGTCAAAAAAGTATGCCAGTGATGTGACTGAATTGAGTTACATGACTTCTAATTAATAAAGTCCAAACTGTCAGCCAATTTAACTACAGCACTGTACAGCTCGGTTCCTAATGGCTCAGTCACACTAGAGTAAAAATAGGACCACAGTGTCCTTGCAGCTAGGAACTAGACAATGTAAGTTGCCTGGTGACTGAAATCTTTGCTGTCAGACTGATAACACATTGCAATCAATGTCAACTTATCATCAACTTATCTACAATCTGTCTCTTTGCCATAGAGGACTGGATTGGGTACCAGCTGGTTGCATTGTGGTTTTATTCTTCTATCTCCATTGTGAAAGACTTTTTCAATCTCTGTTTCAAACCTATGACGTTTTGGTTGGATTCTTAAAGTAAGTAGTTAATGTGAATTTCTGTGTATGTAGATGGCAACATATTTGCAAATGACAGCAGCAGATTTGCTATATTGGCCGAGCTATCACACTTATCATCATAAACAGATCACATGTACTCGTCCACTTGATGCCATTCAATTACAAACTGATAGCAGACTGATTCTGCTTTATTGCTGTTTAAGTGCCATCATGATGCACCAAAGGTGCTTTGAAGACTGCAGCTGAGTGATTGCAGGCCTGGTCCCTGTCTCCGAAGCAACCATTCCCAAAACACATGGTCACAGTAATTTTGGTTGATTTTGGTTTCCAACCACCATTTTTTTAGTGTGACCGTTGCACAAAGAACTGTGCTGATGTCCAATGTCTGATCAGTGAACTACTCCACTGTTTCCACACACTTTCCATTTTGATCTCATCTAAGTCAACCACTTCTGAATTTTGAGATGACTGTAAAGAGTAGCAAATTATCAAAATAAGTTTAAAGTCAGAATATCAGTTTTAATATCAAAGCCATTGGTGTATAAATGTATGTTCTTTGAGTTGCATCTTTCTTCACAACACATCTCAAAGCAGTCGAGCCAAACACAAGTGTGCTTTATGTCAGCGTATGCATGTGCTGATGTATGCTCCGTGTGCAACATTTGTAAGCATAAGTGTGTACTTGGCATTTGCATCTGTTGGATCTTCTCACTAGTTAATGTGAGCTGCTAAATCATGTTGCTTTCAGTTGATGGAAGCCACGGAAGTGCACATATCACAAACGATGTGCAAAGTACAAAGAGAAAAAAAAACAAAACCTCAGACAACTGAAAAACATGTGCAAACAGAAGTGACACAACTGATGTGCAAATTGAAAAGGGAGTAGGGGATGATTAAACAATATCAGCAAACAGAAACTACAACAGATGTCTTTCCACATTAAGCAGCAGGTATTAAGGACATTAGACAGATGCAAACCCCAGTGAAAGGTAACAGTGCAGCAGAACCAGTTAAGAAAACAATGTAATGCACAGTATGCAAATGTATCTCAAAGAGCAATATTCATTAAAATCTTAAAGTGTTATCAGCAGCACAAATAACATCTATGAGGCACTTAAAACCCTAGAATTGCTAGCAGCACTGCTCTTTACCTTGTATTTGCAAAGGTAAAATCCAGGTAAATTGGTTTTACAGCTTCATGAACATTGTTAAAAAAAGCACATCAGAAAAATAGCTTCTCTTTTTGTCCATGTGCATGCTCTTTAAAATAATGAAAACCCTTCTGTCTTTCCCAAAGAACAACAACATCTATCATTTTAGTTCTCAAATCAATTATATTGACATTTAAATAATAAACCTATCAAGATGAGGCTCTGTTATTATACAGTTAGCACAAAGAGCGTAGGGTGGACAGATGAGTATAAAACAAGACAAAAAACAAACCAGATTTTAATACGAGACATCACTTTTTCATTTTCAGATTCAAACCATTTTCAACTGACAATAGACTTTCTGAAAGAAAAAGAATACTTTTCCTGAATCTTAACTGTGTATTTAGTATTGTAACCATGACAACAGGGAACCCATAATGTTGAAAACGATTACCGGTAGGCTTTAACCCAAACTCCATCATGTGTCTGAAGTCTAAACAACAGGTATCATACCTGTAGAGTTTGTCCATAATCATATATTTATAGTAGTAAAGACTTTAATAGGTATGCACTAATCCACCATTTCTGTATCTAACCAAGTGTGAAAAAAGGGCAAAATCTACGCTCTTTTTTTTCTTAGTTATGGCATTGGAGCAGAGCATTACTTTTTGATCTTTGACCACCAAATTCTAATCAGTTCCTCTCATAAACCAAACTAATGTTTTTGTCAAAGTTGATGAAATTCCCACTGACAATAATCAGATGATTGGAACAATATTGGTTCATAATAACATATGTTTTTATTGCTGATTGCAGATATATAAACTCTACTGGACCCATGTAGTAAGCACAGACAAGCAATATATTTTGTCATTTAGGTTGGATGACCTGCTTGATTCATCATGTTTGGTTCCTATTCTCTAGCTGAGCTACTTGATGAGACTAAAAATGACTCTAGAAGAACCCACAGAATGCAGCAGCTCTATAGTTTATTTAGAGGAAGACTGCTGTGATTGACAGACAACTTGATAGAAAGTACTGAGACCATCTTTGAAACTCAAACAGTTGGAGTTTTCCTTCTGCCTCTACCCACAGGACCGGATGCAGGACACAGGCATGCTGAGCTATCTGAGACTCTTGGGGGAAATTGAAATTCTCTGCAGGGAAAGAAATAAGGAAGTCTTTCAAGATCCTGGTTTGCACCTCCCTTTGCTCCCAGCATGACATATTTTTAATAAGGGCACTGCCTGTCAGCAGACACCTCTCCTTTCAATATGTATGGCTGGAGGTTTGTTCAGCTTAAGCAAAGCCAAGATTTGCAAAGCTTCAAACAGACAGCATAAACAGCAGGAGAGCCACAGTAGGCATGGAGACACTAGTTGCCACTTGTCAATCAACAGTGCATTCAGAAGCCACGTTTGACATAAACTTGGCTATCTACTATTCATCCCTTCTGATCTGATGCTGTAAGGAAACCCATGCTGAGCAACAACTTGAGGACCTCTTGTTCAACCTCAGTCCCAAGCAGCTGTGGATGAGAGTGATTAGAGTGTTAGTTTACTGTGGTTGACATCATTCAATCATTTCACCTCACTGAGGCGTCCTCTAATTAGGATGCCCAGCTGCATTCGTTCTCCCCAATACAAGTCAGGCGGAGATGAATCCACAGGCGGCCTTGTGGTGATTAGAAGTTATTCCAGTTTGTTTTGGAGTATATCTTCAAAGAATGGCGGTTGTACGAAACAGAAAAAAACATTCCCCTGGCTCAGAGCCCATTTGGAAGAGTGATTTTCCAGTGAAGACAGGACATAATGCATATGGAGGCAACCAAATGAAGCTCAAATTAGTCAAAAGTAGTCCGCTGAGAAACATGGGAGGTTAAACAGATGGACAATTAATGGTGAAGTGAAAGTTTGGGTAGTGCATACGCCAGAAGGGTACACTGCACACTACAAAAAAGTGTCTGTTTGGTCCCATTTTTTTTAGCAGTATTAAGTAAAAGAAAAAAAAGGTCTTTTTCAAAACACCCATCTAAAGTTTTTAATGAGCAGCTTCATTTCTTTTAGCCATCATAGATCAGAGCTGGTGCAAGAACTAAGGGGGACTTGAGAGAAAAAAATTAATCACCAACAAGTGCTCAACTTTCTGTGACCGTGCATACCACTGACGACCATGAAATTGGTGTCAAAGGACTGCCCTGATTACTCCCAATACTCAGCAGATAGAGCAATGAGTCAAACGTATTGATAAGAGACTTCTTTTGTTGGATGTTTCTATGTCTGCAGATGATGGAATGCAACAGAAATTTAGTGATGCCCTTAGGCTGACCTAAAATTCAACTTGGACCTTTTTAATATACAATTGATAAAAACCACTTGAACTAGTATAAGACTTTTTTTTTTTTTTGGCAGATACAGAAAATTAGAAAAGAGGGAGGGAGGAGGGATACATCATTTCTCTCAGAGTTCTTCTGTCGCCACTTAGGTAAGGCAGCAATTTTACAATTGCAGAGGAAAACTGGAAGACGACAGATCGGCCTTGACATCACAAAAGTGTAGCAAGATGTGGTTAGTACTTGTAGTCAGCTGAAACCCAGCTATACTTTGTTGAAGAAGGATTCCAGATAGAGGGACTGATTTCAATGAAGGAAATAAAAGCACTTTAAATGCTGAGGAAGAAAAGTTGGTACCTTCAAGAGATTAGGTGGGTTTTTGTAAGAAATTGCTTTATCGGCTGCTGTCCTTTTTTCCAGGTTGTAGTATTTCTGGATTTGTTTGTGTGGTCTTTGCATCATTTATAAGCTCATAGGGCAACTGTAAAAATGCACTACTAAGCATTGCATTGGTGTTCAGAAATATTCTGAAGCCAATATTTGAGCTTACATCTTGGTGCTGTCCGACTGCCAGAAAGCGAAAAACAAAAGCATAGATTGCCACTGCCATGGAAATAAAGAGAAACAGTTATCTTTCAGAGATTTAATACAATTTTTGTGTACCTATGGGACCTACAGTATGTCTCGGACGAAAAAAGACCTGGAATGATTACGATTCTGGGTTTATGGTTTCCATTTCTCCTCACTCCTCGCAGCAGAGAGAAAATCATGGTACAGGTGATCTGACTGGTGTGTTAGACATAATAGGCAGTCTGGGGTTTATTATATGACGATATCACTGCCTCGCCATAACAGGCAGCGTAGTTAGTGCTGATCATAAAGTAAAAAACACTGCCAATTTTGTCTATCAATAAAGCCAAAATGCAATCCTCCTGAGAGTAACAACTGTGTCGTGTTATTTTTCCTATCCAAAACAGAGCGTGACACTGCCTGACTCGGCTCTGCAGCAGACAGGTGAGACACAACCATAAGCATAACATAAACTTGATGAATACAAAATAAACAGCATACATGAGTAACGATCTGTAGGCCTATAGTAATCAGCATGGGGGAGATTTCTGACATAGAATCTGAGGCCACAGTGCTGAATACATAGATACAAAAATCTCCAGAGCCATCACCGGTGACCTTTAGTATTACCATTATATTTGGGAATTCTGCAATGGTTCCAGCCTGTTGCCATGGCTATAAAAGGTAGTGTAGCCAAAAAGGCTTTATCTTCTACCAGTGAAATTTTGGGCAAACTGTGGAGATATTGCAAGCTATTTCACTGCTCTCCGGAGTCAGGTTTCATTCTGATGGAATGAATAATCTGTGTTATGAAAATAAACCCCAGTCACCCAGTTTTTGCCAACAGATGCTTTTAACACTTTCTGTGCTGTAATAAAAACAGCCTACAATGAACAAAGCTAGAAGTCTGTTAACTGTAGTGGAGTATAATGCTTAAATGGGAAAGCTAAAAGGGTGAGCTGGTTCTGTGTTAGGGTGCTAAATACTAAATCTTTTGACTTTTTTTCTTTGGTAAAATCCTTTCATAAACAGCATTTAATCTCTGAATCATAAAGTGTCGTGCTTGTGGTTATGAAGCAGTCTGACTGACTTCAAAATGATCATTGGTTTTTATGTTTTGGCAGTTTTTTTTGCAGTTCAGCTTTTCTCCGTGGAAGATTTTTGTCCTAAGAGAGATTGAAGTGTGTATTTCCTGTGGCGATGCCGATAAAGCCAACTTTGTGCCTGAAGCGTGTGCTTTCAAACTGTGGGGAGGAAAGAAAAAGAAAAGAAGAAAAGCATCATGCAACAGTGGTCCCTGTGGGACACAATGCTGCAGAGCACACGTGCAAGCTGCGTATGAGGAAAATGATCTGTCGTTTAATGGAAATACTGCACGGAAACCTTATAAGGGAAGAATGAGCTGATCAATGAGACCGTGGTGGGTTATGTTAGGGCAGGCAAATGTCACACATTTCTTGAAGGCGAGATGTTTCGGAGGCTACTGGAGGCCTTTCTGTTGCCTCAGGGGGGTCTTTTGCAGAGACATGCAATGAAGATTGAGGAGATTTTGGCCAAATTTCAAATGTAACATTTTTTCTGTGATGTTTTCGTTTGCTTACTATAAACTTACACTGTATTTTTACAAATACATGCATAAATGTCAAATGGAAAAGAACAAGTGAAACGAGACTTGTCATGGTGACTTTATGTAAATTGTAATGATGATTTGTATGTTAAAAGCATAGTTTTAATTTAGGGGGGAAAATGCTCTTTTACTGAAAAGTACGTGTGATCGCTGTTACTGCTGCAGTGTCTGTAAAGCACATATGAAGCTATTGTGCAGTGTTATAAGGTAGTTTGGAATAATGGATGGGAACAGAGGAAAGGAGGGAACCCAGCGTCAAATCAATCATCAGCAATAAACAAAAGGATCCACAATGACTATGAGTGGGATAAATGTCACCCCCGAAAGCATCAGCAAAGTGTTTTTGTTAATGTTCTGTTCATAAACCACATTCTCTCAACTTTCTCCTGTTTGTCCATCCTCCTGCACCACAACCTCTGCCACCTCTTTAAAAGTGACTGCGATGTGCACTATTTATATATTAGTGCATAATAAGAAATAGCCTCACCAACACAACCTGTAATTTCCAAAATTTTGTTGATAAAACGGTTTTTCCTGCATAAACAAAGCAAATATAGTAGAGGGCTAATTTTGCTCCATGGAGATAAACCTGTGACCCTTGTTTTCACTCCTGGGCTACACATTTTACGTGCACCAGCCTTGAGCACGTAAAATGAGCAGATAAAAGCGAGCTCATTATTTGTGTTAATTTCTATCCACTTTTACAAAAGAAAGGGGGGAAAAATGTATTTTACAAGTTGCCTAACTTTTCCTCTGAGGTGTTTTAATATAAACGGTATACCGATGCATACGCCTACTGTTCCTTTCCACATCACTGTCTTTGTTATTTTTGCAAATGCCAGATTAAATGACACAGTAAAAGAGTCGTGCAGATCACATTAAAGAGATACTAAAACGTGTTTTATCACCTGCTGCTGCCCTAATGTTTGGTAGAAACTTAACATCAGTCAGGAATACGAAAATAAATAAAAATGTAGTGAATATTAAGCCTCCCCACACTCTGTGAGAGATGAGATCGGGCTTCTGAAGTCACGGCTCCCTCTACAGTTTGTACAGTGGAAATTTTTCCATCCAGTGCAGGAAAACAATCAAACTGACTGTGCTGAACAGTCGGGAGGACACAACGGAGACGCGTCCGGGGATACACACATAATACACAGGCTCAGTTGTGTGCGTCTCAAACGCCAGCGGGCACACCAATATCCCCACAGATACGGCAGATTTCCACGTGGATTATTTTCCATTCGGCGGGTTGATTCACTGTTTTCTGCGGACAATCGGGGGAAAATGTCTCATTCTTTGAATACTTGAGGAGTGACGACAACTTTCCTCCTTTCGGACTTCACCCGCACTAATAGCAGAAGATAAAGCGCGAGGAGAGGAGAGGACTGCTTTTCAACAATGCAAACAGATCAATTACCCGATCAGGATTTGCAAAATTAAGGATTTTGCGTCTCTGCAGCAGAGGTACCAAGCAATGTTTGCAGCGGAGATGCGTTGTTTGCTGAGGTTCATGCCCGTGGATGTTGCAGCTCGGTCGGGCTGCACACGGAGCCTTTGGGTGGCTGTGATTGGACCGGACACAGACTGGGGCTGACTGATGTTTGTCCGAGAGGAAATGTTTTGGGGAGGAGATCAATATGAGTTACTGGCAAAGGGGGAGACGCCAGTCGTCGCGAGTGCCCAAATTACTATGAAGACGAACGGCACCGTGCAGGCATAAGGATTTTTTTCTTGTACTTTGATTCAAAAACACACCAGAAAGATCTTCTTACCACCAGAGATTTATTTATATTTATTTATGATGTGTTTTGCTCCCTTTGCAAACTGTTGCAAACGTTGTTACACTTGGATTTGGATTTGGATAGTGCATGCTCCTGCACGAAAGTTTTTGTTTTTTTTAATCCTTGTTCTTGACTATCATGCCCAGGAATTTGATATTGCATCATATTGTCTTTTAAAATAAAAACGCCATGGACTTGTGCATCCCTAATATTTAAACGTAATCTGGACTTTGACTCAAAACTTATATTTTCCGGGACATTGCAACACTTTTAAGGAAGAAAACTGTCAGCTTATTACTTTTGAAATGTGCTGGCAAACACCTGGAAACATGGCTGGCAGCTGGGTTGTATATTCAGCTTTTTTACTACCATTGTTTGCAGTGGGCGCAGCTTTCTCGGGGGTCTTCAACACCACAGACAGAGACGTTTTCACAGATGACTTGCTGCAGGTCAAGCTCACACAAGACAGAGCGAGTGAGCACTGGAAGCTCCAGTCTGCTGACTCCCATCCCAACCTATATTTTAACCAAGTGGATGTGTTACACTTGAGACAAAGGTCCTCTACCACCCACAGTCACATATTTAAAGTCATCAGGGCTGCTGTGCTCACTATGTTGTCTAATGTTCCCTTTTACTTGCCCCCTGTGAAACATGAGGAGTTTACAAGCAAGTGGAATGAGATTTATGGGAACAACCTGCCTCCCCTGGCTCTCTACTGCCTGTTGTGCCCAGAGGATTCTGCTGCTCTGCAGTTTCTTATCAAGTTTATGGATAGGATGGCCGAATATTCAGACTGGAAGGTGACCAGTGCACCGAACGATGAGGTGCCCATGGCGCACTCTCTCACTGGGTTTGCTACTGCTTATGATTTTATTTACTCTTATCTGGATCAGCGTAGAAGGGATTTATACCTCAAGAAAATTCGCGCTGAGACGGTGGAGCTGTATGAGCTCTCTAAGTACAGAGGATGGGGCAAACAGTATCTCCAAAATCATCAAACCACCAACATATTAGCCATCCTGACAGGTGCAATAGTGGTGGGGTCACATGACGACCCAGAGTCAATGATCTGGAAACAAGTGGCAGTTAACTATATGGAGAAAACAATGTTTCTTTTGAATCACGTTGTTGATGGCTCCCTGGATGAGGGAGTAGCTTATGGAAGCTACACAGCCAAATCTATCACCCAGTATGTGTTCTTAGCTCAGCGTCATTTCAACATAGACAACATGCAGAACAACTGGCTGCGGGGCCACTTTTGGTTTTATTATGCCACGCTGTTGCCAGGCTTTCAGAGAACAGTCGGCATTGCGGACTCCAACTACAACTGGTTTTATGGTCCAGAGAGCCAGCTTGTTTTCCTCGACACATTCGTCATGAAGAATGGAACGGGCAACTGGCTGGCTCAACAGATTAGAAAGCATCGGCCGAAGGACGGCCCCATGGGGCAGTCATCTGCCCAGCGCTGGGCTACACTTCACACAGAATACATCTGGTACAACTCCCACCTCACGCCACAGCCTCCCCACGATTTTGGCAAAGCTAAGATGCATATTTTCTCAAACTGGGGTGTGGTTACATACGGAGCTGGGCTTCCCAATGGCCAGAGTAATACTTTTGTCTCCTTTAAGTCTGGCAGCCTGGGTGGCCGTGCAGTCTATGACATTGTCCATGACAAGCCTTACTCCTGGGTGGATGGCTGGAACAGCTTTAACCCTGGTCATGAGCACCCAGACCAGAACTCTTTTACTTTTGCTCCTAATGGACAAGTATTTGTGTCTGAAGCACTTTATGGTCCAAAGTACAGCTACCTTAACAATGTTTTAGTGTTCAGTCCATCTCCTACCAGCCAGTGTAACAATCCATGGGAGGGTCAGTTGGGGGAGTGCGCTAAGTGGCTGCGCTGGACCGATGAAGGGGTGGGTGATGCTAGAGGTGAGGTGATTGCCGCTTCGTCACACAAGGATACGATGTTTGTGAGTGGGGAAGCCGTGCTGGCTTATTCACCCGCCATGAGACTAAAGAGTGTCTTCAGAGCTTTGGTTCTGCTCAACTCGCAGACTTTGCTAGTCCTTGACCATGTAGAAAAATGGGGTGATTCACCTGTGAAGTCACTCAGTGCTTTTTTCCACAATCTCGACATTGACTTTAAATATGTTCCTTTCAGATTCATGGACAGATATAACGGCGCAATGATGGATGTGTGGGATGCTCATTATAAAATGTTCTGGTTTGACACTCAGGGCCACAGCCCTGAAACACGGATACAGGAAGCAGAGCAGGCGGCTGAGTTTAAAAAGAGGTGGACGCAGTATATAAACGTTACTTTCCAAATGACAGGCCCGGTCAGCAGAGTGGCTTACATGCTACACGGACCGTATGTCAAAGTGTCCAACTGTAGATTTATAGATAACAGCAAAAATGGAGTGAGGCTTTCTTTAATCATTAATAACACAGAGAAGATTGTGTCCATTGCTACAAACTATAAAGACATTGGGGCAAGGTTGAGTTATTTGGGATTTGGAGGTCACAGTAAAGTTGAGGATAGATATCAAATTACCCGATACGGCCTTGGGACACAAATCTTCCCTAAACAAATCAGCAGCGATAATCAGCTGTTTGACTTTGGATTCACAGTCAATGTAATAGCGGGGGTCGTTCTCTGCGTGGCTATAGGATTTTTGACCATGCAGAGAAAGTTTTATGTTTGCTTCAGCAGGCTGATGCGTTACGCACTCCTCACCGTGCTCATTCTGTGGATAGCCGAGCTGCTGTTTGTCTCTAACAGCTGCGATCAGCTTCTCTGTGGGGTAAAATGGAAAGGTGCGGGTGCCAAAAGCGAAGTAAACAAACAAATCAGATTGTACGAGCAGCACCGGCTCCCCCTGCCCACTGTTGTCATAACGACCCTTCCCGGATCGGGATCGGAAATACTCAAGCACCTTTTTTACAATAGCTCGGACTTTGTTTATATAAGGGTCCCCACCGAGCACGTGGACATTCCCGAGACTGAGTTTGAGTTTGACTCCCTGGTCGATGCCTGTGAGTGGTCAAGGTCAGACGCCGTGAACGGGCGGTTTAAGATTATCCAGGGCTGGCTGCATTCACTGGTGCATAACACAAAGCTGCACTTGCAAAATATTCAGCTCGTAGAGGGCAGCAGGGTCAAGCAGACCCAGAGAGTCAGCGTCCCCAGGGACAGAAAGAAAAGATCTAGGAAGAGAGAACCGGCATCTGACCTGAAGGGCAAACTGAGGGCCAGTCTGGACAGAGATGCAGAGTATGTAAGGGAAATGAGAAGGCATGTTGCCGAGTACCCTAACGCCCGGGTGGTAATCAACATGCGGAGTGGAAGCTGGACACTCAAACTGCCTTTCGTTCAGGAGGTAGTGGGACTTTCCTTGAGGACAATATACTTGGTGAGAGACCCTAGAGCATGGATTTATCTCATGGTTTATAACAGCAAACCCAGCCTATACTCCCTTAAAAACATCCCACAGCACCTTTCCTTGATATTCAAGGAGGATGCTGTCAGGGATGGGTGCTCAGCTGTTGCGCCAGAGTTTAAAATGATCCAGAGGCTACTGTCCCGTTATGAGACAAATCCTGTTTTGATTCTGGCTCATTTGTGGCTGGCGCACACCGCAGCCGCTCTGAGGGTCAGCGAGAGCCTTCCCGAGGAGTCCTTTCTCCGAGTGAGGTTTGAGGATGTGGTCAACTTCCCCCAGGAGACGGCGGAGACAATACACACATTTCTGGGGGTGCCTGCGTCACCCACAGCCCTCAATCAACTCATATTCACCACCTCCACGAACCTGTACAATCTAATGTATGAAGGAGACATCTCACCAGCCAACATTAACATATGGAGACAGAAAATGTCTCGAAAGGACGTTCGACTGATAGAGGATGTGTGTGGAAGTGTGATGAAGAGGCTGGGTTACACTAGGTTTGCCAGTTAACCGCTGCTGGTCAGCTGATATTGAGCTGTCTTTGTTTACTGTAGCTGCCAGTCACAGCCAGTTCTGTAATGTGTTCATCTTTTTTTTTTTTTTTTTTTTTTTTTTTGGTGTTCAATTTTTT
>VUQG01045658.1:25779-49865 GCA_015106755.1 Etia nguti
CTTTCTCCCCATCTGTCTTCAAGCTTTCTCCCTCAGTTGTATTTGTTTGGGTGTGTGTACAGTATTGTATCGACTACAGCAACAGATGTTTGTGAGGGAGGAATACTTTGCATTGGAACAGGTGGAAGGGAGCTCATTTTATTGTTCTTCTCCCCCTCTACAGTTACTTGTAGCGCTCCTTTTATCGACTGAAACTTTAGACCTGTCTTGTCTTACATACTGATGAATATCACTGAATTTCAACATACATTTTATGTTACTACCCAACAACCGTGGGGTGAGAAAAAATGGTTTGTGCAAAATTCAAAGCTCTGGTTACTTGATTTTTTTATTTTTATTTTTTTCTGGAACGTGGCAGTACATTTATTGGTTTGGAACAGATACGTTATGAAGCTCATTAATAAGTTTTGAAGCTGTAGGAGACAGCTAATTTGGGCTGTCATTTTACTGTCTGAACTGTTGAGTGCTGTTTCCCTTTAAAACGATATAAAAAATGCTGCATTGTAAGGGGTCGAAAATGGAGAACAAGAAGATGACTGGTGTTTTTTTTTACTCAAGTGATAGATTATATTTTTGTTGTACCGGTAGAGGGATTTTAGTTAGAAACTCAAAGATGTCACAGCAGTTTAGCACTTTCACAAAATTTGATTGTATGTGGGATTCAGTGCATTTTCCAGGGCTAACTTTACTGTATCTGCTTAATTATTATGGAAGCATAAAATCTCTGAAGATATATAAAATATGTGTAGAAGAAAGAAAGTATTTATGAGTTCTAAAGATATATATCCCAAAGGATCAGAAATGAATACCATTATTGTAACTCCCTTTAGCATTTATTGAATTAGATCTGAGGGATGTGCTTAATAGGGATCAAACTGGAAAAAAAAAAGAAACTGTCAGCCTTGACACATTTCTAGTCAAAGCAATTTCCAAAGCACCCCCCTCAGCTAGTTATATTAATCTGCAAAATGCCATAGCTGAGGCTTACTGTGTTTTATTGCTGTGATATATTCACTATAAAGGCCTGAAGGAACTGCAAACAACACGTGTTTCTATTTCCAGTTGCAGTCACTCAGATAGCCAATCATATTTTAGGTTTTTGTCTTTAAAGAGTCCAGTGAGCCTTGCACTGAGCACAGATGAATATGAAGTATAGGTAAAAAAAAAAAAAAAAATCAGAGACCATTTCTACTCTGTGATGTTATGCTCCTCGGCCTGGGTAAAAAAAATATATGCTACTCAGTAACCTTTGATGCTGTCTTGCTTAGACATTTCTGTACTGTAAATGGATCACATGTAACATGCAGATGGTGCACTCGTTTCTAAACTTGCCATCGCATCTGTACACAGAATACACAGTGCTCATTTGGAAATATCCATCTTTCCTTGGCTAGAAGCAGTCCTGTTTGTTTTTTTTTCTCTATGAACACTGAAACCCTTGACTGGCTGGAAAACCCGTTTGATGTTCGTGGTCTTTGAATGTGTAGACTTGGCAGACATGCTTTCACTTTGGTGTTGCAATCCTGTTACCAACTCTGTTTTGTATTTGCTTGTGGGGATATGGTTCCTTGCTTCTGTGGCCTTGAATTACAATCATTTCTTTTTTGACAGTTTTTTTTTTCGGGATCTGGAGCAGAAGGAGAAATTAATGTAAAGAAAAGAATAAATTCATAAATATATTGACAACCAGTCTTTGTTTAGGTGTAGTGTATTATTTTCCACAATGGCACAGGCCATGTGATTATAAGGCGTTTGTCCTCATTAGCTGCTTTTATACTCATGTTAAACTAGCTATTATCCTTCACTACAAAAGACAGAACATAAATTTTAATTTGTACATGGTCTCTTTCCTTATGATTACGGCTAACCTGCTAGTAATGTGTCTGTTTACGCAGACGCTTGTGCTGCCACATTTTTGCACTAGCACAATCTCCATTTTATTAGACACGGATGACAGAAGCCTAATTGCTTATATGGGTGATGTGCATGACAAGGAGGAACCAACAATTAAAAACATGTCAGGAAGTTCTAATGCCATGCTCTGACTGAGACTCCCTTAACAGAGGCAGGCTTCGAAAGAGCACATGCTGTGTCTTATGTCTCAGAATGGTGAGTCAGTCATTTCATTACTCATTTGTTCTTGATCCCTCCTGTAACACTCTAATGTTTGGCAGGGCCCTCTGTGCCTAATCCTTCCACGCAGAGGCACATTATTCACAGAAAAAACCTCAGGCAAATGCTTTGGAAGGTTTCTACAAGTCTGGACCCGCAGTCCCTGCTTGTAAAGTAGTTCCATTCGTTCTGAATGCAGGAGTAATCTTCCCCGTATATGCATACGTGCTTAATAATTATTCAGGCTTTACAGAGAGCTGGGACATAACTAATAACTTCATTTCTTTTTTTTTAACCAGAATATTACTGGTGTCATTTAAAGAGAAGACAAGAGAATGATGCAAAACTAAACTCTACCTCTCTGACAAAAACAATGATTAAACCCAAATTTATAGAAATGATTATAAACCTTTGCAGGATAACTATGTTTTCCTCCGTTTGCTCATATGTTTCATCTTACAACCTGTATGTAGGGAACTACTTACTTTTCTTTCCTTGGAGTAATAGTATTTTTACAGAACTTGTATATTACTCAATTTTTGTGTTCATTTTTATTAACTTTTGCATTAATCCAGAAAACAAGTCCTATTATTTATTAATATGTTCAGTTAGTAACTACTAAATCTAATCAATTGCTACTTTTTTTTTACTGAACTGATAGCAACTGCAGAATTGATGACTATTAGAAAATCCTCTTCCAGGTAAAAGGGCCAATACCCAAATGTGGCCACACTCTTACTTACTTCTAACCAGAAAGTGATCCAAATATATCAGTTTCACTACTTTGCTGACAGGATGGAATAGGATCGTCCTAATGTCACTGGCAAAAGGCTTTCAATTCTTGGTCCCCTCATACTAATTATGTCCTTTTGAGTGAGTATTGTAAAGGCATGTGGTTCAAGGACCCTCGGGGTTTATACTGATAAAGATGAAATACCCAGTAAATATTCAAACCTCACTGAAAACCTGCTTGAATCGAATCCACCAGGAGTATGAGGGAGCAAGGAGAGCAGAAAGTGGAGAAGCTTGCCTTTGTTCTTGTGGGACAAATCTAGAAGTTATGATACCAAAGGCGGATTTAACAAAACAACAACAGAAAGACAAAACGCATTTCTAACACTTTCCCTCCAAGCTGGTTTATGGAAATAAATAAAATAGTCACAGCCTTCCTGTGGAGAGACAAAATCCCCAAGATCAATAACAACAACTAATAAACTCATGCGATGAAGGAGGAATATGGTTTCCAGATATTCATAGCAAGTCATTCTAAGATTGGACAGTCTACCTAAAATTCTGATTGAAAAAATAAAAATACCCCTGTTAGGCTTTTAGTGGAAAAGTTTTATTATTATGCAAATTATGGACCAATTCTTTGGTTCAATGCAGGTGGCGAAACCCACAAAAACAGTGATTGGCAGCAGCAGAACATAGACCGCAGTCACATGAAATGAGATGGAAAGATGGTTTCTTTCAAGACCCCAAAACTTACAGTATTATATAGTGCAGGGTTTATGTTTTTATCAAATGGAAATCTGTCATGATGCTGGAAATTTTTAAGGGCACAGACATATGAAACAAGAGGAAGATAAACTAATCATAGCTGCAGAGTGCAGTTTCAGCAATGTGTGGGTTGTTGTGATCTCCTAACTCTGACAGCATGTTCCAGACTAAATTACAATGTGGACTTGAGTTGCTTAAAGAGATGAACAGAAGATAATGGATTGCTGCATGCAAAAATAGCACAAAAATATAAAATTGCTTTGGATGCAGAATATTGGAGATGATGTTAAAACATGAGGCCTGCACCCAACATCCAAATCCAGATTGTTGGATGCAGGGAGGAGAGGGGGGGTTAAGCAGTTTGGTTGGGTATCACTGGAAGCTAGTGGTGTATTCTTAATACATCTTAAAAAGCATGCTAAAACAGTTTCACATTGGATAACTGATGTAAGGACTTTACAGTCTTGCTTTCAGTGGAACAGGCTACCCTAATTCTTCAAGATGAGGATGAACCTGATGAGCCTAATGGACACTGGAACTTTATTAGATTTTGTCTTGAGAAAGCTTCAAAAAGATTTTGTATTATTGAATCTCTGACTCTATTCTGGTGTCTTATTGTAAAGCATTTTTATATTTGTAGAGGGAATGCAGATTATCATCACAGATTATCTTTGGACTTTTAACATAATGGCACAGAACATTAACGAACCCTCCTTCTGCCCTGTATAGCTTACACATCAAATGTAAGTCTGTATAGATAATCTCCACCAATTAAATTTAATGGAATCTTACAGAGAGGATAAAAATAAAGTGATATGTCAGAGTGTTCTTCCATAGAATTCATTTCTCATCTGAAAATAACACCGCAAACGCCTGCTGCTCAGAAAGACAAATACGCTTTATGGAAATCTTTTGATGTCTGATCACAAGAAGCAGATGATTTGCAGAACTAATTTAAGCTAGAAGGTTGCCTCCTAGATTATCTTTGATGTCTGATAACCAATACATAATCATTGCATGAAATAAGGTTTTATAGAGAAAATGATGAAAAGCTGCATTATAATCTAATTCCATGCACCGAGTTTGGTTAAGTGATCAAGCAGCTTTCTCACACTATTAGTGCACGGAGGTTATCCAGATAGAAAAGGAGACTCAATTTCGGCTGAGTAGTCATACCCTCTCCTTTTCCGCCTTTATCTTTCGCTGTATCCAAATCCCAGGAGACCTTCTCCCTTGCCGGCAGCCATCGCTCCTGCCACTGCTCATTAATTAACCTTTGCTGCAGCCACCATCAGTCAGAGCAGCCTGATATTCTGGAGAAGAGTAATCATCGATACCATACAAGGCTTTTGTGCTGGGGAATTAGCTCGCTAATGGAGAGCAACACCATCATTGTTGAGAGTTTCAAAACTTACATTTGAATGTGATGTGTGATTTGTTGTGAGTGTGCCCTTCAGATGTCAGCAGATTGGCTCTGAATGGCTTCACTGACTGTGTGTAAGCAGCTGGCAAAGCCTCTCTCCTATATTTAGTCATTTTCCGTGCGATAAACAACGCCTGTGAGGTCCTCGGATCCTACTGTTCAAATATACCTGCTGATGACACCGCTGTGTTTGGACACTGGGACGTGGAGATCCCAGAAATTGCTGTTAATAAGAGTTGACTTGCAAGGAAATATGGCGCCCTGTCAATTTGCAGCTGGTGGCAAGTAATTTCTGTAGTGAAAATGGGATCTTCTGTGCCAATAAAGCACAGCAGCCACTGCTAATGAAGCCCAGTCTGCTCTTATAGCGCAGGGAAATCAGACCAGATGAGGCGTTTTGAATTTCACTTCAGGCAAATCTCGATACTGAGACACTCTCACAGTTGTATATCAAAACACTCCTCAAGGCTTTGCACAGTCCTAGCTGTCATTCTTTCCAGTTTGGTGAAATATGAATATCAGCTGAGTTTTTCAGAATTAACTGCATAGCAGCGACATTAATATAAATGCTCTGTTCCCAGAGAATTTACGCACAGTGTTTTGGTCTCATTGGCTGATTTCATATGTATGTCCTTCCATTTGTTTATTGTGCAAACATAATTTTCTTGAGCCTTACACTCCGCTGGTGGGAGGTTTAAGCTCCTATGACCATTCCTCTGCCTGAAAGTCAAATGAAAGTCTGTGGAAATTGAATTTTTTCTGCTTAGCAATATGGCTCGACTGAAAACGACTCAAGACTTTGCTTTGAGAAGTTTCTGACTTTTCGACTTTGAAAGTGAGACCCCTCGAAATAAACCAATATTCTGTCAGCTTAACCTGTCTTTCTTGACATTTTAGTTAATCCCCACTCTTGTTCTGTACATTATGGACAGTTTGCAGGGTAGACACAGCTCTCTACCCCTAGGAAAACGAGCCACTCTAGTATTGCTTTGAGTAGAGCTCCTCTCTTTCTCTTATTTCAACTGCTGTGGTTTGCTAGCTGTGCAGAAATGAGCAGAATGATGTGTAAGCTGGAAAAGGAGATAAAAGGAGGGCAGAAAAAACTAAATCGACTAAATGATTTAGCTGTGCTCTGACCAATGTAAGTTTACCAGTTCTGTTATGGAGAGGGTTAGCCACTGTTTTCATGTAATGAGCTCTGTCTGTCTATTAAAGCAAAGGGTGGCCAAGCTGCAGCATTTAAAGCCTGGTGTTATTCTGAGGTGTAGGATTGAATCCAGCTGGCTCACTGACAGACAGACAGGGGAGAGGCCCTTTTCCTGGATGACACACTCAGTAGTCCTTCATTACTGGGACCGAGAAACCATAACCCGGCTGTCAAAGTGCTGCAGCGGCCACCACTCTCCTGAACCATGTCTAGTCGAGGCATGTCTGCCAAGTGGATCATTTTCATGTTTTATGTTATGCACAAAAGAACTGATAGGGAAGATAGCAAAAAGGCACAAATGCGTGCCTAAATATTTGTGGGGACATCCCATGCAGCCCAGTTGCATCAAGCATGAGTCATTGACCTCTAATTAGTGGGATTTATGTATTATGGAGCAATAATAGTGTCAGTGACTTCGGTCATTGCATGCCTGGGAAATTAAAGCAGAGCAAAGGCCTGTTGCTAAGTCATTGGAAATGAAATAACTAATGCGGGAGTTGTATCCCATATCCTTACTTACATATTCTCATCTCATAGTCTTTTGATAGAAAAGAAATGGAAAACTACTTCTCACAATAAAGAATTGACAGGAGACCCGATGGGGTAAGGAATTCATGCACTGTGAGCTTCAGAGATAAGCCAGTCATTATACTCCACACAGATTTTATATCATGCCCTTCCCATAACTATCCCACCCAGTGTGGCTATCTCTACGTCTGGAATCAGTCCAACACCACAAACTTGAAATTAGTTTTTGTCCCCTTGTGGTGTCTCTCCTTTCTTTCCTTCAAAAAGGAACTTCTCTTTCAAGAGGGCCTTACATTTCCTTGCAATCACACTATTGGCAATGTACAGCTTCTGACAACATGTTTTATTTTTAAAAGAGACATCTTGACACTGACAGGCGGCAGAAGCTGAGAGACATTCGTCAGTCTCTTCTCGTCCCCCGCGATTTTTAGCTGCAGAGGAAGCCAGATGGTCAGATTCTCTGCTCATATGGTTATGTTCCTTAGAGATCACCATTTTTGGCCCGATTGGAAAAAAAAAAACACATAAAAGTGGGGAGATGTTAAGAAATGATAGCAGCTGAAGAAGGCCAGGACAGCAGTATCACTGCTTTGAAGAGAGCGTTTTTAAGGGGAAATGTGCCTCCCTTACACAATTATTCACTGCAAAGCACAATAAAATTTTACTGTAAAAAAAACTACAATTCATATTTCTCAGAGGTCGAACAGACAAAAGAAAACAAATGAACAGTCTTGTAAGAAATGATATTACAAGGTGTCATCTTTGCTGCTTTAAAATGATGATGATTTGTAGGTTATAGTGCCTGTTAAAGTCTCACTGATGATGTCTTCTGTCGGAGGAAAGAGATACCACAAGAGTGCAGGATGAACTCTTGTAACAACAACTGGCGTCTTACTTTTCAAAATTTAAGAAGGCACTTACCTGTGCATACTACAGCAGTGGAGCACATAACTTAACATTACAGGGAAATTGTTCACAGATGGATACAAGTTCCCTAATTGGCACATAATCCCTGTTAGCTGTTTGAAAACTCACAATAGTGGCCATTTTCAATATGGCTGTCAACAAAGGCACCGAACTATCGCTTGTTTTTCAGACAAAGTGAACTGGACTTGCTTTTTTGACTTATATTAGCGTCAAACCATTCATGTTCAAATATGCAAAAGTCAACGTTAGAAGTCATAGTATTTGCACACTATTTGTTTCAATCACACTTCTGGATCGAGCCCTTACACGCTGCACTGGTTTTCCAATTCTCACCCATGGCTGCCAAAAAGCTTGTTTAGTGTGGTTTGTGATATATAGAGGGGATTGCCTACTATTCAGAAGTTTGGTGGTTCAATCTTCAGCTCTGTATGTTAAAGTGCCCTTGGACAAGATACTGAACCCTAAGTACCTCCAGATGTATCCTTCTGGGTTTGCAAGTGTGTAGATGCAACTGGCACTTTTAAGAGTGAGAGTAAAGCAGTGTTACCATGGACTAAACTAGGAGAGATTGTAATATACATACAGTGGTCCCTCGCTGTTTCGCGGATTTTTTTTGGTGCAATTTTGCATGCTTTTTTTTTTTTAATACAGCGCATTGTGTTCTGCGTCCAATCTCGTGCCGTGTCTCCTGTACAGTACAGAAAGCGTTCAGCTTGTCAAATATACATAAATCTTCGATCGCTAGCAATGTGACTCTGAAGTGCTGTACTGCATGTTGGTAAGTTTTCTCCCCAACAAACACAACAATGTTGACGAAACGTTTCGCACCGTCAAACGCACCTGCGGTAGCACCCAAAAGGCAGAGGAAGATGCTAACCATCGCACAAAAAGTTGGACTTCTGGGCATGCTAAAAGAAGGTAGAAGGTAGAAGGCACACTGGATTATAAGGCGCATTAAGCGAAACAAAACAGTCAGATAAGTCTTGCTTCCTCCACTTACGTACCATTGATTCATTAATGTTGAGTTCTCTCGCAGCTGCTCTATTCCCATGTTCTGGACCTGAAAACAGGGTTTGATCTTTGGTTTCATTCTATAATTCTGGTCTTATTTTTCTACCAAGGTTTGAACTTTGAGAGTGTTTAAACAAGAGAGAAAAGTGTAAAAAATAAAGCTGGCTACTTTGCGGATTTCACCTATCGCGGGTTATTTTTAGAATGTAGCATTTACATCTCCACAATGGCCAACAAGTTAATCACATGGTTAGCGGTCACATACAGTATCTCCAAAACCTCAAAAAGGAGTCTTCACGCACTGAATATATGAAAGTTATTGAACTGCACCGGAATAAATTAGCACTGAATGTTAAATTTCCAAACCTAATCACATGCCCCATATCGCTAAAGGGTGAAAGGATGATCCATTGACCTACATGGCACTATGCTGCTGCAATTGATATCACATGTTTGGAGCAACATGTAACATCCATGTCATTGCAATTATCTTGTTTTCCTTCAGACAAAGAAGGTCTTTGAAGGATTGAAGGATTTTTTTTTAATTTATAAATTTGACTTACCTGTAGCCAAACGAATACAAATCAAAAGTAAAACCTCTGAAATGTATCCAGTTATTGTAGTTCTGTGGTAAAAATGCTTTTCCTAAGATGGCCCAAATAGAATATTTAGAAATTTTGAAAATTCAAGTGGGTAATGGGATTTTTCAAATGAATGGCTCCAGAGTGACACACATGCAAATTCTGGCACTTATATGCACTTTTGTAAGATTGTTTCAGTTATCTAGTGAACTAAAGAGAGGATTCACCGTCAGAGCCAGAGTGACCTGCTTAAGGGCCTCAGGGTTAAATTGCACTCCTGTTCCTCTCCTAGGGCCTCAGGGTCTGGTATGGTCTTCAGCTTGCTGGCTTTTGTGCTTTAATATTCTTATAAGCAAGGAAACTTTCTCTGTCACATTTTTATGGATGGGAGTGTACTCAGTATTCAGAGAGATTTTTTCCATACATCCCCTACTTACATTGCCAAGCTCAGTAAGCTATAGTCTAGATGGATAACAGCTGTTGTGTGAACCATGGCCCTTTTTTGAAACACATAAACAGGATCAAATTGTTTTTAAATGTGAATCTTTACTTAACCTGAAATGGCAGAAAATGCTACCACAACTACAAGTGTTCAGCCTTTCCTCAGTCGCTAACCATAATTTTTTACAGATTTCAGACAATAAATAGTCTCCAACATGCTTTAGTTTCATAATTGTCAGTATTCATTGGTTTTCTAAACAGTGTATGTGGCATAATAAAAATAATAGACTGTATATAAAAGGTGGATATCACCACCATGACCTTAGTTAATAGTTCGTCCTGTAATGAAAGTCCAGTCATATGACTGAGAAAGTGAAGGAAAACTGAACGCTAATATGGTAGCAACATCTTAATCATAAGGTAGGTCCATCCTAAAGCTTGATCATTGTCTTTGACTCAAGCAGTCAATCTAATTTAAAAACCAGAGACCACATTGTACTAAATACGACCTAAAACTAGCTACAGGGTTCTTAAAGCAATTGGGAACATGTTTACTGACGTTACACAGCAAGGGAGCTGAAAGCTGTTTTCCCGACTCATATCTTTTGCTTGCTAGTTATAATTAGCAGGTAAACACTGTGCAGTGTTAATGTAATCCACTTCTTCACAAAACACCCTCCATTTCTTTGGAATTTACAACATTTCCATCAAATGAACTAGATTTGAGATGTGACTTTTTTTCCCCACACAAGAAATATAAAATTTATTTAATCTCCTTTAAACTTACGGGACTTCTTAGTTTAAAGACTTGCTGGCATGATCATAGTAAATTGCTTCTTGGAAGGCAAGTTTGGTGCAAAGAAAATGGACTGCTTCCCAAACAGTGCAGATGTAAGTGCATTTCTGAAATACACCAACCCAAGAGACTGACTAGACTTGCAGATGTGGCTGTGTGCATTACAGATACCGCTAGCTAATGCTGACTTGAATAGCCAGTAACTTTCAATTACAAGGGATGTTCTTGTGCAGTGGCAGACAAATTAAGAGGAGAATACCAAAACAAATTTTCTTTTATTGATCTCCTACTGTATCACTGAAATCAAAGAAAACAAGAACCTAATGGATGCTCACTGCCAGAAAGCTCTTTTTGAAGACTGAAGCTGGCCCACTTCATCTTATCACTTAATTATTTGGCAATGAACGCCAAAAACAAGCGCTCTTGTACAACACCACACCTAATTAGCCTGCACAATCAAAAGCCTTTCAGATCATAATGCTGCATGTACAAGGTTTACATTGTGCTCATTCTTAACAGTTTCTTACCAGGCTGTCTGGTCATGTCTCAAATCAGGAACACAATTTAAAACAAAATGTTATCAAACCGGATATTCTCCTCTGCCACAGCAAAGTTGGTTTTAATAATTCATGACTCCTGACAAACTTCCTCTGGTCTCTTGAGTTCCTGCATTCGATTTTTAGCAACATGAGGTTTTCAGTGACTGCTAGGTGACGCAACTGCGCAGTGGCTCCCAGGGTGTTTACTTATTGTCATTTGTACCCTTTTGCAAACACACTTTGACAGGTTTTGATTTGACTCGAAGGCACAAATGATGGCATTACTTTAATAACCATTCGTGGTCACTGTGGCTTTGCTCCAGAGCATTTACTATAACAGGAGTAATGTGTGGATGGTGTCCCTCTGGCTGGGCTGCCTCATTAAATGGCTGGAAAAGAGTGACTGGCTGCAGGGGTGATGCATTATTGATGAGAGAGCTTGATTAATTGAAAATATCCTCCACACCAGGGGAGGGTGTGTGCATGCGCGGGCGTATATATGTGTGTGCGCGGTTTAGAGTAAGTGGCTTCATTTTGTGCGGACAACTTAATCAGTTGATGTATAGCGCATTTTCTGATTGTTATTCTGGACAGGCGCTCACTGTCAAACATCTACTGTATGTGCACTCACAAACATGGGTGTTGTAAATGATATTGTTTCATACTGCATAAGCCAAGTCCAGGTGGGAGTAATAGGCAATCTGCAGATTGTCAGTTAGTATTAAACAATAGAAGATATTTGCATTGGGACTAAGAACGTTGTTCATCCCCCTCAATGTTGGACTCCTGCACCTGCGACACCAGCTGAGTGCTGTAAATAAAAGATGAAGCTGTCAAGAGATGAGCAACAGGACCAAAATGAATTAGCAAAAATAATCACTTGCTAACAACACCGAAGAGGGTTTTACAAGCTTTTGACTCAGAGGTTGGATCGGAAGACGAGGCTGAACCGGCGTATTTTGCTCAAATGAGACCGTTTATCCTCACAGAGACCGAAACTAATGATGCATTTGGGTGCTCTTCATCAACTCGTTAAGACAGATATTTCCAAGTTAATTGCCCGTCCATTGGTCTACATAGTCTAATAATACAAGCAATACACTGGACATGTTTCATAATCTTAGAATTTAAAATGCACTTCAATTTGAAACCATCCTTCAAGACAAATATGACAATCCTAGAAAGAGATGAAATCTGTTAGGAGTCACTTCTACAGTGGCTTTTTCATGTATTTTGCTCCAAAGTTGCCAACCTAGAAGACTGAAATTTGTGCCTCACTGGGAGCCTCGTGTTTTTCATTTTGCTTTGGCCTTAACTTGCAATTAACTTTTGTTTTCATTTGCTTTTTCATCAACTTTATGTACTAAAAACTACTTACTCAGGTTTAGGAAACAATTATGGTTCAGGATAGAATAGTTCCCTTTTCCAACATCACAACAAGCAGAAAAAATTACACAGACACTGCATTAAAATGTGACAGAGGGATCATTTACAAGCGTCCTTATGCAAGGAGTTGAGAGTAAGACCCACCTCAGTATTGCTATAAACCTCGAGCAGCTTTGACAAAACGGCAGCAGGCTATTTGAAGATTTGAAGTCCTTTGCTGTAAGAGTCCACAAACCACTAAGATAACGTGTCTCTATCACTACAAGGTCACCTACTTCTTATGACATACATTCTTCATGTAAGACGGTGACTGCATTTATTTGAAGTGTATATAAAATATTGCTTTGCATCTATACAACAAAGTGAGGGAATGAGCATTTTATTCCACAAGTAAATTTCTCAAGCTGTGTGAAGGTAATATGCATATGTAATATGCATGCAGTTTACATGATCAAAATCAACATCATATAAACAACTGGCCACAGAGAGCATGGTGGATTCAGAATTGTAAAGTCTTGAGTGTGCTACAAGAGGTTTACTCACATCCACCTTTCTTGAACACCCTTTTTATCTTTTCTGGTGTCTTAATTGTCTCGCCATCTCTAACAATTTCTGTAACAAACAGGCCGCAAATCATGGCTACTTCATACAGCCCGTGTACAAGTAAGAATGTTTTTACTGTTCTCGCTCTCAAGCCCCGTTTTTCTACTCTTCTAACAACTGCTTCAAACACTTCATGCATTCAGCTAAGTGCAGCTCTGTGAATACCTTACTTACTATCTTGTCTTTCACTCTGAGTGTGGCCTTTAGTCTTGTTCAAACACTTCATAACAACTGGTCTGGGGAGAAACTACAGGTGAATAGAGCAAAAATACATAAACTGTATATCACCAAGAAAATCCCTAGTCGATTACCTATGCTATTTTTGCACTGCGTGCTTTGTGAAATCCTTTAATATGCACACAAGGTCCTATCTACAGTAGCTAAACAGTTATTTATACTTTTCCACAAATGAAGCTTATGCATACGTTCAATAAGGAAGATCTGTAATCACTCATCTGCCTGTTTTCCTTATTGTTCGACTGCTAGTCTATTCATTACATCGCACAATCCAATTCCTCCACATCTCCACTTCATCCAAGTCAACCTAAGAGCTCCATCCATGTTGGGTCACTGGAGTCTAATCGCCAAGTACATATATCTCAATAATAGCAAACAAACAGCCCACTCCTTATTGAACTAGAATGTAAAATCTTGCTGGAACAAGGTTTGAAATGCTTGTCTGATTTTATGACATTTTAGATTCAAGCTCATTTGTCATCTATGGTGAAATTGGAGATAAGTACTTTACAATATAAATATCTCTAAATAATCTCTCTAGTTTATTTCATACATTAGGACAATTATTTAATGTACATGTTTTCTGAAATCCTTTTTCTTTTTGGTGCTCCCTTCGGGAGTCACCACAGAGGATCATCTGCCTCCATCTCACCCTATTCCTAGAATCCTCCCCATCACAAAATTCATGAATATTCTCTGTGGGCTTCATGTTTTCCTCCTGCCTGGCAGCTTTATCTTCTGTGCAATATACCTACTATCCTGTGCACATGTCCAAACACCCTCAGTCTAGGCTCTCCAACTTTGTCTCTAATCTGCTCATTTCTAATCCTATACCTCCTGGTCAGTCCTGACAAAAGTCTTAGTATATTCAGCTGTGCCACATCCATTTCTGCCTTCGGTTTATCTGAAATAACAGAACAAATA
The DNA here is from genome assembly GCA_015106755.1 of Etia nguti. Classification (NCBI taxonomy): domain Eukaryota; kingdom Metazoa; phylum Chordata; class Actinopteri; order Cichliformes; family Cichlidae; genus Etia; species Etia nguti. The sequence continues at coordinate 39,995 of VUQG01045658.1, forward strand.
TGCCTTTCGGTGTGGGGTTGCATGTTCTCTCCGGGTACTCTGGCTTCATGACCAAGTCCAGAGACATGCACTTTGTGGGGTTAGGTTAATAGTGATTTTAAATCGCTCACTGGTGTGAATGGTAGTCTGTCTCTCTGTGTTAGCCCTGCTTCAGGCTGGCGACCTGTCCACAGAATACCCTGCCTTCTCTCTATAGTAGCTGGGCTAGGCTCCAGTCTGAATAGGAAGAGAATGGATGGATGGATGGATGGATATTTTCTTCCTTCAACACTCTTGAAAAAAAATATGTTAGAGAACCAAAATAACACAAAATCTCAAAATTTGCAACCACAAACAAAAAAAACTGAAAACATTTTGCCTGTTGAGTATCAGCAAATCTTTTGGAATCGGACAGGCCTCCTCAGCCTGTTGTCCAGAAATGTGGGCTTAGGAGACTTAGAGTCCCCTCCATTGTCTTGTTACCTCCCCATCCTTTGTCAACATGCAAATTTACTCAATTCTCCTCAGTGAAGTTTCATTAAGTCCCATCAAGGCTGCCATCAGGATTCTGTCTGAAGTCATGCCAGGGGAAATTACAAGCCCTCCTGGCAGCTACTAATAACGAATGACTTATATATAAACCCACATTAATTTGGAATTCATAAAGGCGGAATATATTACAGAGTGAGTCACTTTTAAAACGCTTAAAGGACATAAACTTGTTTTAGCCCTTAGTCTGATGAGACATTAACTGACTCAAATGTGGCCTTCATTGCATATTCAGCGATAGCAAATCGCCCACACATCAAGGCGTTACAAAGTGCACGTTAAACCTGACATGAAGCACAGTCCTGAGGCAAGTACACTGCTGAAATATTTTGTGATATATAAAAGTACTGCATTACCACTTTGTCCATGGGTGCTGCAAATCAGCAAATTTCAAACTAAAAAGTAGCAAAGAGAAAAGTTGAAGGTATGGGCTGTAAAATGATGCTGTGTGCTTTTTCTCCAAATGCCTGGCTTCATGGCAGTAAATGTGGCATAATGAGTCCCTAAACTAAGGCTGCAGTCACAGACTGTTTACATTTATGTTAAAGGTTGGAGTCTGAAGCTGCTCTCAGCCCTCTCTTGAAACATGGCAGATAAACAGAAAAATATTACTATAGAAACAACACGCTGGACTCGTTTCGTTATTATGCCCGGGTGCTGAACGAATCACTATGTCTTAATGAAAAAAGCAGTTCCACAAACTTACTTGCTTTGCAGATATTTCAGGTCAGAACCTCCTACACCATCACAAATTAACACACCGAGACCAGGTTTGTATAGCTTAAAAGGTTTTCTTTCTTTCAAGGATAAAATCAGGTACTGCTACAAATGTAGTTTATAGGCAAACATGTTGTTGTTATGGAGTTAATCAACTCATCTTGAATACCACAGTGCGAATAATCAATCTTTCAGATCTTTTAAAAAATGCAAAAAAATCCATGAGACCTCAAGCTGAGAATAAAAACTCTCTGCTTCTTGAGGCATTCACCAACTCTATGTGCCCGTGTAATGTAGTTAATCAACCGTTTATCAGTGTCTGCTTAAATTCCCCAGTGTCTGATCTTTTACACGTAGACAATAATAAAAAATAAAAAATAAAAAAATAATAAAGAAAAATTGTCTTAGGCAATTCTTGCTCAAAAAATTATTCTTCACTCTCAGTAAACATGAAGTAGTACTTTTGAGTAAAATGCAACTGAAATATATAAAATTAAAGGTTCATCTAATGAAAAAATTAATCATCTAGTCAAATTTGATTTGACCCAATTCCTTTAAACCGTTAATTCCATTAAATTTAGCAACATACCATTTTACATTGTAATTATGTAATAAAATTACATGGAACATTTACATGTACATGGAGTTAAATTAGATAAAGTCAGCATTTTGAGCACAGTTTTTTAGAGTGTACACATGTAACCTTAGAGCATCTTTGTCAGACAAAAAAGGAGACTACAACTGCTTACTATCTTAAAGTAGCCATGAGGTGGAATCACATTTGAAAAATCTAAATAGTAGAAATGGATTAAACTATATTTGAATAAAGAAGATTCAAGCTGATTTTAAAGGATATCCAAGATGTGAAAACAGAGGATATGGAATACTTTTGTTTTTGGTTATATAAGGAGATATCTTCAAAATTAAAAGCAGATATTAGTGTTTCTCATACACAGCTGTTTCTTACATGGAAAAATCAAATGCCAAAAATCTGGAAAGTGACTTTAACAGCCACACTGCCAGAGATTTAAATCTATGAAGAACAAACTAATTAATCAAGATTAAATTAATAATCAAACTCTTTTAAAATTTACAACATAATATTTTAGAATTTGTTTTTTCTTTGCGTCTTGTACATTCACTCTAAAACTAAAAACTCTAAAACTTGCTACAGGTAAATTAACAGTCATCACATCTTAACAGTCACATGATCTTGGACGTTGCCTCCATGTCCTTGACAAACTCGTCTTGTGTTCATGTCAAAAAAAAAAAAGAAGGAAAAAAAAGCCTGGAGCTGTTTCTAACTACCCATCACATCACTGCACCATATTGTGTTGTCTCTTCGCCTGTGATGTGTCCTTTTAACTGACCCTTTCTCATCCGAGGACCACTGATTGTAGATAATAGCTTATTCCTGAAAAAATCAATCAGATTGCCTTTAAAGATTCTTGGCCTGTGTGTTTGCTGCTCGTAATGGTGTTTGGACTGCTCATATTAAATGAGCGTGGTCATATTAAATGAGAATCGTGCCCTATGACCGAAAACTCCTAGAATTCAATTTACTAACATTTGAGCATCAGGTAGTTAGATAAAGACCATCAATATGCATTCCTCCTTGACACTTGATGTATTTTCGCTCAAGGACAGCTTAATGTGAACTGAGAGCAAGGGAACATTTTCAGTTTTCAATAAAGCCTGGATAATGTTGCTAATAGAATTCACTTCCTGTTACAAATGAGAGGCACGTAATTGGAAAATAATAATCCACGATAGTAAATTGGAATAATTTCAAGGTCTTGTAACCTAAAGGTGCACAATTCAGAAATTCATTTGAACTTTTTCTTCACTGCCCCTTGAATAATATGCCCCTTCATTCACAGCAGTGGGGAAACTGGAAGGAATGAAAATTAGATTTCTTGATTTGATGTCATTTTTGATCAAGGTTTCTCAGCCAGACTGATTGCAGCGCCAACGTTTGGCAGACGTAATGTCAATATCAACCTGGTTTGCTGTGTTTTCTTTGGCTGCCGTGCCAATTTACTGTAGACTTTCATTAGTGTTATTGGCAAGAATGCTGGGTTAATATTTGATGGAAAAAATTAAAGGGGTCATTTGCTACTTCAAGAAAATTCTCATTAGCAGAATCCAATATTTTGCAAGTGATGAACATAGAATACGGTGAATTTTATGCATCAGTCAGAGGAGTTTTATTTCAGCAGTATTTAAAGACATGCAGACATGGCAATTTGATTTGCATGATCATTTACACAAGTTACTGTTCAATAATGTTACATATGTTTTGTTTAATCATTTGGGAATTTATGTTTTACATTTATTTTCTCATGTCTACATTTTAAAGCACTGTTCCCTTGTGGAACTACCTTAAGTTAAAAAAATAAGAGCCTTTTGAATCAGAAGGACACAATCTGTGATATTCATTTATTTGTTTATTTATTAATTTTTAGCTTTGGTTTAGGTTTACCAGTTTAAACCCCATGTGTGTGACAGTACAACTTACCCCAAAGTATACTGATTTGACACCATCTCGTGACTTTCACTCACAATGCAAACTGACACATAAGACATTCTATGTTCATAAGCAAGTAGTAAAAGTAAAACTTTATATATATATTTTAAAACAAATTGCTAAAAACATCAAAACCAAAAGACATCCAGGAGCAAGTTTCAAAAGATTTTTTAGTACGGTAGCTTTTTAAAAGAGAGTCGACAGATCTCTGGCTCAGTGGGAGAGACTTCTGGAGTCTGGGGGCCACTGCTGCAAAAGCTCTGTCTCCTTTAGTTCTCAGCCTTGTATGTTGCACAGCCAGCAGGACCTGATCACATGACTTCAGGGACTTGCTGGAGATGGAGTTCTAGTTCTCTGATGTACATTAGTGCTTATCCATACAGAGTTCTAAAAGTCAAAATCAGAGTCTTAAAGTGGATTCTGAAGTTAATGGGAAGTCAATGCAACTGAATTAGCAAAGGTGTGACATATGAGCACGTACAATACTAAGTCAGAAGCCTCTTAGCAGCATTCTGAAAAACCTGCAGATATTCCATGAAAGCTTTTTTTAAGACAGGTGAACAGTGAATTACAATAATTCAGAGTGTGATACAATAGAATTTGACTTGGAGGTATTTCTTAAGTGATAAAAGCAAGACTGAACGAGATTAACGTGAGCATTCAGAGTGATTATTAAATGTCAGTTGCATAGCAGTGACAGTAAATGTCCTTAAAAACATTCAAAATTCAATGAAGAGGGAGCAGATATAACAGCAACCATAGAGGCCCCAAAACAGTACCTTTAGGCGCACCGGCGTGAAGTCACAACCTTTTCTAAATGCTTAATGCTGAAAGGTAATTTATTCATCACTTATCATAGATTCATGTCCCTGAATCTTTCGCTCCATATTTCAGTGAGTATATTTTCGTCTTTCATAACTCTGATAAACACTGAGTTTAAACTGCACTAATTCATTCTTTAAAAGCCCCACTGAAATTCAAAAACATTCAAAAGAATGCACCCTTCTCCAGCTGCACAAAAGTAAAACAAAAATTAAGGAGCCAGAAAACAAATACTAGCTAATTTGAAGCTTAAAATTTGAAGGATTCAAATGATGCATTTTATATAAATATTTGCTAAGGTTTAAAATAAAATAAAATATCTAAAATATGTTCAAAGCCCTCCCATCATATTTTGTATACGCTGTCAGCAATCAACATATACTTGTTTGCAACTTAACTTTATAATTGTCACAGCTTTCTAGAATTGTCTGGTCCTGTTACTTGGTCTTACATGAGATTATCAGAAAGGTCTTCTAACTCGGACAAGATCTGCATCAGCTGAATGGATGACAGGTGCTTAATGGTTTTTCAGGTTTATGGGAAGATGAGTCCATTCAGTCACTTTTTCTTAAACATACAGGGGCTGTGTAGAAGAAAATAAAGTTGTACAGATGTACTAACGTTTTTTTAATTTAAAGCTTTTTTTTAATTAGCTAGTTTTAATTAACTAATTAACTACTTTTTAATTAAAACTAACATAGAATATAAATAATATTTGATTACAAAATTAAATGAAATTTATGGTTATAATGGATGGCTTCAGGATGACCAGATATTAGTATAGCCGAAGTCAGACTGACTGAGTCTTCCTCACTGCGTAGACAGACTATGCTTTATGATGGAACACTGTATAGAATCAATGGAGCTTGAGTCAAATAATAGCAGAATAAAAGCAAATCAAGTAGATCTGGCATGAACCCACGGCATGGTATGGATGTATATTTTATGTGTACATATCCCACTCATATATGTGCAGCAGTATGTCACTTTTTGCTCTGGTAAGACTTAACTTAATCCTCCGTGTAAAGAACAGACTTTTAGTCAATCTTGTCTGAACATACATCTGTTTAGTGCAAAGTGGTGCAGACTTGCTGCAGTAACTCATAAACCACATTCAGGCAGTGCAGCAGGCAGTTAGCTTGTAAAACCTGCAGATCTACTTTGCTGTTTTTATTAGGTCTTTTAGATGGTAGGCTGTTTACTAAATGTCTGAAATGTCCTTTTATACGCCCATTAGACTAGGGAGGGTAATGTAATCCGTAGGTTTGTATGAGGACCTTGTCAGAAAAGCTGTAAATACATTATTCCAGCTGGACGTTATGTTGGGGGCATTTGAAAAAAAAAAAAAACATAATTCCTGTAAGTGATGTTTTTTTGAAAGAGGCTTCTTCTCTCTTTTTTTTTTCTCCACACTTCTACTCTTCCTGATTCCAGATGCAGAGCCAAAAAGTAAGATCAAAGCAGCTCCTCTCTTCTTTCACTGTTTTTGATGATGCATGTACACATTGCCAGTGCTTTTGTTGTGCTCCAGTTTTGTGGCACTAGAGAGATAAGAAATTGGCAGACGGAAATATAGATGATTTTGCCTACTTAATGTGATAAGTTCAAACATCAACAACATCTCCTGTCTACTCCTCATGCTGTTAATGTTGTCACTGCATTTTACACAGGTGTCCTGTTGGGAAATATCTCTGAACAAGAATATTGACTAGCTTCACAGTATGGTTTGTGCTTGTGAATCTCAATGAGTTCCAGAGGAGTTCTTTAGTTTTTTACAAAAATAACCAATACAGTATTTAAAATGTCTAGTTTTTTTTTTAATTAAGTCATTTTTTTTGCATTACATTCACTTTTTTTTTTTTTTTTTTTTTTTTTTTTTTTTAGTTGAGAGTTTTAATTACATTGTAATTAATTAAGTTGCAATTCCTTATAGTAATAGTAAACAAGTAACTAGTAAAAACTCACACATCAATGAATGCATTGGTTCAGAATCTTGCCCAAGGAAACTTCGACATGTGGATAGCAGCCAAGGATCAAATCACCAACCTCTGATTAGTAGATGACCTGCTCTACCTCCTGAGCTACAGCCACCGCATTTATGCAGATAGGCTACTAAATATACACTCACAGGCAGTAGGCAGGCAGTATCTCAATGCATTTAGGCAGACATGTTCTAGATGATCTGAGGAATTTCAGACTGAGCATCAGAATGGGGAAGAAAGCTGATTTCTTTAAATTTGGCATGTTTGCTGGTGGAGAAGGGCTGTATTTCAGAAATTACTTATCTGCTGGGATTTTCCCAAAGAGACATGTCTAAGGTTTACAGATTATAGTCTGAAAAAGAGAAAATATCCAGTGAGCAGCAGTTCTGCCTTGTATCAACAGTTCTGGGAATAATGTGGGGGATACTTTCTTGGTCCGCTTTAGTAGTAATTCAGCATCATTTAAATGTCACAACCTATTAGAGTATTATTGCTGACCATATCCATCCCTTTCTGACCATTACTGATTGCTGTTTCCAGGAGGATAACATACCGTGTCACAACGCCCAAATAACCTCAAAGTGATTTCTTGAACATGACAATGAGCTCACTCAAATGACCTCCACAGTCACCATATCTCAATCCAATAAAGCTCCTTTGGGATATGGTGGAACAAGAGATTTGGATCATGGATATGAAGCTATTGTGCTGCTATCATGTAAGTAGGAACCAAAATCTCTGAGGAATGTTTCCAGCACCTTTTCGAATCTATGCCATGAAGAATTAAGTCAGTTCTGAAACAAAAGGTGGTTTCGAATCCAGTGCTTGGTGTACCTAATAAAGAGTCTATCTCTGAGCATATAAATTACATATATTACCTTTGCATTTCTACTTTCTAGCCTTGTATTTTTCTAACCTCTAGACAAGAATATACAAACACACTGAAATTTGTTTTCTTGAATATTGACTCCTCGGCATCCAAAATATCAGTAAAGTTTTATTTGGATCTGAAGATTATTCAAGTCTTCTTTCCCGCAACAGCTCAAACAAGCAGTGCTCCTTCTGAATTCTGCAGAGGATCCTAACTCATTCCAAGTCAATATAATGTCCAGTACGGCTTGCTAAAATGGCCCATTTAACCTCCCCTCTAGAACTGATAGGTGCTGTTAAACCATTCATAGTGATGCATTTTGTAGATGTAATTATGTCCCTCAAATTAAATAATTTACTCTGCACATTCCGGCCAACCAATCTGTAATTATTACTGAACCCGGGTCGTATAATGTTTTAATCAGGCTGTGATATTGAACTGCTCAAGTTGTAATTAAAAAATGAGCAGGAATTAAGCACCACAATGTACGAGGGGCAAAATTGGCAGGACTGTCAAATACAAGAAAAAATGAGCACACCGGATCCCTCATTTGCAATGTAGATTACTTTTTGGAGCAAAACAATAGGATTATTGAAATCAAAATCTGACCCAATGAATAAAACATGATAAGCTTAGAAAATAATGGCAAGTAGAAAATGGGCCAAATAAATGTTCATGAATTCAGAAATGGGTGTTTATCATTGAGGAGGAAAAATGAGAAAGCAATACAAACAGGTTAACTCCAGGGTGCCTTGAATTTTAATAGTGCTTTCTAGTAGCTTTGGGGTAATATATAGTGTAGTTGGGTTGCTGATTATTATGCAACCTTTTTTTTCCCTAAGTAAAACTAACAACAAAGACAGAGACTCATGGGTGGAACGCATGCTATTTACAGCAGCCCTGCCACTGGGATTGGCCTCAAAGTCCCTCATGCGCAGCACGAAGTTTGTCACCAAGGCGGTCGTCCAGGTGATGGAAAAGCAAGATACCCTCAGAGAACTCATAAGATGTCTCTAGGCATCCTTACAGTGCCTTAGCAGTAACTCCTGGTTTTTCTAGCTTTTGATCATCCCTGTGAAAGTGATAAATTAGTAAGGGGACACTAATGTTAGGCTCTTATTTGTACATTCAGCTCTGACTGAGTCCAAGACCGTTTGATCTGTGAAGTGAGGTGCTTGAGAAAGAGTTGTCAGCGCTCAGAGAACGAGAGGGTGTATAATGGAAACACTTGGCAGCTCTTCGTATAGAGGTTGATGTCAATGTCAAAAGTAAGATCCTGTGACAGACGTGATTAAATATTTAAAAGTGTTAGTGCAATTGGAGAGTGTTCCTTTGCAGTTGGGATACAGTCTCTCTAAAGAGGCCTTGTGGACAAGAGCTGTTAATTTTCTCCTGCCACGTCTGCCATCGGCACACCCAGAGATCAAACGATTCACTTATCGTCTGCAAGTCCCCAATGCAAACACAAGCGCAAGTTTTGTTTCTCGAGCTTGTTTTTTAATTTCATCTCGTAACAGCAGAAACTGAGTTGTTAATGTATCTCCAGATGGCATTTAATCATCACTGTGAACATGTCCGCAATAGATTGTTCTAATTAACTAGAATGTATGATTAACTTTTTGGATATCAGGATATTACAGCCATTTTCAGTGTAATCAATCAACTTTGATAGTCTCAGCATTTAAAACAAGTTCATTTTAATGAGAATATATACCCAGTGCTGTACACCAGTACTGAAATACAGTTTCTAAATACAAGTATTTAGACAATGATATATATATATTTTTTTGCATTTTTACCACAGTGGATTTTTAATCAGACAGTCCAGATGTGATTGAAGTGCAGACTTTCAGCTTTAATCCAAAGTTTATAAAAAAAACACTCAAAGTCATTTTTTGAATGTTGTACTCATAAATGTGGTCTAAGGAGCTTGGAAAGAAAAGCATCTGGACTTCTTTAAGTTACTTGAAGACGTTTCACCTCTCATCCGAGAAGCTTCTTCAGTTCTAGGGTCAAATGGTGGAGAGTCCCAGATTTAAGCTCTGTGGGAGTGTCCCCCCAAGAGGGACAATGGACCCCCTAATGATCCTCTACCTAATCACACGAGCCAAGGTGTGAAAACGGGTGTAGGTCACAATCAGCCAAGGTTTCAGGTGAGTTCATTGTGAAACCTAGCCCCACCCTATCATGTGATTTCCTGAGGTCAAATGGCCCAAGATGTGAGTGGGCGTTAAGGCGTCTGGGAAGGGATCTCAAAACTGTTTTGGGAAGGGATCCCAAACAGTGTGACCTACACCCATTTTCACACCTTGGCTCATGTGATTAGGTAGAGGATCATTAGGGGGTCCATTGTCCCGCTTGGGGGGTACACTCCAACAGGGCTTAAATCTGGGACTCTCCACCATTTGACCTTAGAACTGAAGA
>VUQG01045659.1:0-16109 GCA_015106755.1 Etia nguti
GAGGTACCCCTGAGCAAGGTACCGCCCCCACACACTGCTCCCCGGGCGCTGCACTGGTGGCTGCCCACTGCTTCACTGAGTGAATGGGTTAAACGCAGAGAGGAATTTCCCCACGGGGATCAATAAAGTATACATTATTTATTATTATCCTTGAAAGGGTAAAGAGCCGGTCCAGTGTTCCGCAACTGGGACGAAAACCGCATTTTTCCTCCTGTATTCGACTAACGGACGGACTCTCCTTTCCAGCACCCTGGCATAGACTTTGCTGGGGAGGCTGAAGAGTGTGATCCCCCATAGTTGGAACAGACCCTCGGGTCCCCCTTCTTGAAGATGGGAACCACCACCTGGTCTGCCAAACCAGAGGTACCGCCCCTGATCTCCAAGCAACATTGTAGAGGTGTGTCAACCAAGACAGCCCTACAACATCCAGAGTCTTCAGGAACTCAGGGCGAACCTCGTCCACCGGAGGGGCCCTGCCACCAAGGAATGGTAAATCATAAATGGACTAGTTCTTAGATAGCGTTTTTCTACTCTGAGCACTCAAAGTGTTTTACACAACTTGCCTCATTTGCCCATTCACACACATTCGTACAAGCATTTTTTTCTTTGCTCCAAGAGCTTTCTATCTAACATTCACACACATTCATACTCCGATGGATGCACTGGAAAACAACTTGGGGTTAGTATCTTGCCCAAGGATATTTGACATGCAGATGAGAGTAGAAGGGGATTTAACCACAAACCTTCCGATTAGAAGGTGACCTGCTCAACCACCTGAGCTACAGCAAAAAGGAGTTGTTTAACTTCAGTGACCTCACACCGGTGATGGATGAGTCCTCCCCCTCATCCCCAGACTCTGCTTCCTCTACAGAAGATGTCCTAGTGGGATTAAGGAAATCTTCGAAGAAGAAAGTCTTTTTTCCATGGCCTCTCCGAACTCCTCCCAAAACTGAGTTTTTGCTTCAGCCACTGCCCCAGCCACGTTCTACTTGACATGCCTGTACTTATCGGCTGCCTCTGAAGTCCCACAGGCTAACCAAGCCCAATAGGACTTCTTCAGCCTGATGGTTCCCTTCACCTCCAGTGTCCACCGTCTGGTTCGGGGGTTACCACCACGACAGGCACCAACCACCTTGCGGCCGCAGCTCAGTGCAGCAGCTTCAGCAATGGAGGTGCTGAACATGGTCTATCAAACATCCTCTCCCTCCACCTGATCCAACTTACTACCAGGTGTTGATCAGTTGACACCTCAGCACCTTGCTTCACCCGAGTGTCCAGAATATACTTCTGCAGATGTGATGATACGATTACAAAATTGATCTCATGAACTGGGGCCTAGGGTGTCCTGGTGCCAAGTGCACTTATGGACACCGTTATGTTTGAGCATGGTGTTTGTTATGGACAAACTGTGGTTTGCACAGAAGTCCAATAACAAAACACTGCTTGGTTTCAGATCTGGCAGGCCGCTTCTTCCAGTCACGGCCGTCCAGGTCTCACTGTCACTGCCCACATGAGTGTTGAAGTCTCCCAGTAAGATGAGAGAGTCTCCAGGTGCAGCACCCTCAAGCACCCCACTCAGGGACTTCAAGACGGCCGGGTACTCTGAACTGTCATTCGGCACATAGGCGGAGACGAATATCCCCTCCGTGAATTTTTAACTAAATTTGAAGAATTTAGTTAAAAAGCTCGACAGACAGTGTTAAATGTATGACAGTTTTCTTTAGTAGGTTTCCATGGTGCAAATTAGCCTTAACACATGTAGCGCTTCCTGTCCACTTTAAGTAGTAATTGTATTACATTGCATTTTAGGCCATGTTATGGAGTAATGCAAAAGTAATTTAAAAAATAGTGTTTTTTACAGAGTAATTAAGTAACACACTGCCATATTTTTTAAAACAGTAATGAGAAATTTATAATAATGGATTATTACTTTGAGTAACAACAACACCGCTGTTTATATCACATTGCTAGTTGGAAAGAACTTAATCTGGAAAATAAAGCTGTTGATAGAGAATCAAGTTCAACAAGTAAATGATCTGAAAACCAAAATTAAAGTAATTTTAGTAAATGATATGCTTCATTTTCCTCTCATGTGATGATCTGAGTTGTGGCTAAAGGTTTGAGTGGGCAGCAGGAGATTCAGCACCTATCAATGACTAACCAAGAATCCATTAGACAGGCAGAAGAATTAAGCCAATCCTTCCACTACAGATACCTGAAGGAAGGCTGTACAGGGTGTATTCAGGCTTTTTCCCTTTTCTGGAAGGTAAGAATATTGCTGACGAGAAAGGCCTCTTTTCTTCTGCAGTGTTGTGCTGGTAGACTAGTAAAACAAAGAATGTGACAGATGAGCTTGTGTTTTCTACAGAAAAATAATATACAGTTATTGATCGTCTTCTTCTTTCATTGTGTTTAGTCTTTGTCACAGTGGATGATCTCCATCTCACTAGATCCAAGAGCCTCCTATGAGGTCTTCCTGTTTACTCGTGTCTGATGCCTTCATCCACAACTCTCCAGTATATCCACTATTCATCCTCTGTACATGTCCAAATTATCTCAACTTTGCCTCTCTAACCATTTATCACATTCCTCAATTATTAAGTGAATTTCAGGTTGAGAGGTACCATAGCTGACTTTGGCAATAAAATCAAAAAGCATCGTCTCCAAAAAAACTTGGAGCCTAAATTTTATGACTGATGCCTGAGCAGGAAAACAACTTTCTGTTATGTAATCTCACTTATACTGAAGCTTGGAACTGTTCTCAAATAATAAAAGCAGTAGGTTAGCCTGTTATTATTATTTTTTGATTAATGAAAAAACATATTTTGTTTTCTCAATAAAGTTTTCCAAGTTTGCAGATAATGCTTTGGTAGGGTGAGGTGGAGGTCAGTGAGATGCAAACTCGTTTGAGTTGAGTAGATACATCTCTGTCCGTGTGGCAGGATGACGACAACACTCCATCAGCCTTTCACAGCTGAGGATTAAAAAAAACACTTACAAGTCGTTACAGGTAACTCTTTCGCTGAGTGATTTTAATTCATTGTTTATGGTACAGCTTTATATGTTGCTTTCAGATCATCTGTGGTCCTGCTGATTATCAGATGTAAAGAAATACAGCATATACAATATTTGTACAGTGAGAGTGTAGATTTATATCAACCTACCATGAGTTGTGAGGTCAGTCTCTCAATCTGTTCTCGTTGATGCTTAAACAGCTGGAGGTGATCAGACACAACACATGAATGGCTTCTGGATGGGTTTTGTGTATGTGCATACATGTGTTTAGAATGCTACCTTGCTGCTGTGATCTTGCTGCTCAATAAGCTGATGGTTTTCCACCTCAAGCCGCTTCAAGTCTTGCATAGGTAGCCTCACCCCATCATCCAAACACTGCTGCACCTTTTGCTGTAGACTTTACCAGAATAAGACATGAATAAAACAGAGACAAGAATGAAGGTAAGAATGAAATGAAAGGAATATCATAAAAAGATAATTTAGTATCACTTTTGTCATCTTTGCAGTGAATGAAGGTGTGTGTTCACAGTTAACGACATGAACTGTGTAGTTAACGACAGGAAATACTTCAGATCTGCCAGTGCGCATGTACCATATGTGAGCATAATCTTCAGGAACTGTGCCCATAAAATTACAAATACAGGTGGCTGCCAGTGGTACCCCTCAGCCTCCTCGTAGATTCACCTATGATATAAATTTGAAAGCCCTAGGCAATTTTCTGAAAATTTGCCATCTGACCTTTACCTTCAGTTCAAGCTCACTGAGATTTAAACTCATCTGAAATTCTACTAAGTGCATCTATGGCTGAATGTGAAAGTCCTAGGTGAGTTCCTTCTTGAGTTATGGCATTCACTAAATTTTCAGAAAACTTAACTTGTGACCTTGACTTTAATGTCGAGTTTACTGAAATTCAAACTCGTCCAAGATTTTTAGTAGATGCACCTATGGTATCAATTTGAAACGTTGAAATTGGGTGTCCATGCCATGCGCCCACCCGGCAGGGTGTCAGCAATACCCTAACAGCACTTTACGACTGAGGGGTAAAAATATATACCCAATTTCAATTTGACTCTGTCTTCTACAACATTATCTTTTGAGCAAATGAAGATTGATTGCACCACGCTTGCTTACATACTTCTAAAATTCTCCTTAGACTATCCACTGTGACTGCTTGCATATATGCTGCAACCTTATCACAAATATTAGTGTAAAACATGTGGAAAGAACAAATATCAACTTCTGTGTCAAAGTACAGATGAGGACAGACCGTTACCCCCCCACCACCACCCCACCCATGAAAACTTAATTTTTTTAAACTATTAAAAAGAACAGGGAATCCAACTTTGGATTGTTTTCTTTTGATCCAAAGTTTTATTTTCGATGACCCAAAATTCAACAAATCTATTCTTCAAGTCTAAACCAAAGTGTAAGCTCAAACCCTTGCTGAAGACGTTTTTATACAGTGGATAAATTGGAAGATAACTCTCAGTTTTAACTTGATTTTACAGGTCAATTAATATTTGTTTTTTCAAAATAGTTGTGTTATTTTATCAAAACTGAAGTAATAATGCTCTCTAAAGACAATTCGTATGTTTAGAAATGCTATTTTGGACACGCCTTGCTCTGAGAAGCACTTTAAAGAGGCAAAGAGAATTAAATGTAATACTTGTTAAACTCATTTCAACTGTTGATGACCTTGGCTAAGGTATGAGTCTTTCCTAAATGAAAGACTTGAATTATTTTTGCACTATGCTGATAAATCAGGGGATATCTATGATCCTTTAGACATTTACAAGTTCAGCTAATAATAAGAGGACATCCAGAGAGCTGTCTAAAAATATCAGCAGTGAGAAAATGACCTTAAAGAACCAAATTTAAATCAGGCACTGTATATTTTCTGATTTTAGTACAGTCCTTCACTCTTATTCACTCAAACACATATCTGTGAGAAACTACATACCACATATGCACACAAACATATCATATACACATAAATTTACCTATGTACAGATGCAATCAATTCATTTTCTCTCTTTGCCTGCATCTTCATCTCGATGTCTTTGTCCTTCATCAAAGTACATCCTTCCTCTAGGCTCTTTTTTAGGTGAGACACTATTTTCTCCAGTTTCTTGCATTTCTGCTGTGCCTCCTCCTGCTGAACATATAAATGTGCACAGTGAGATAGTAGCGCAGTATGAAAAAAACCCTAATCCTCTGTCTGATTGACTGAATGGGGTGTCACAATTTTAAATCCTGGGTCTTGATCTGTTTATACTCTATATAAATAACATACATATGTGTAAATTGTTAAAATATAATTTATTTCTTGATGACATCACCTTATATTGTTTTGGGAAAAGTCTGGAATGGCTTCTAAATATAGTGGAACTGGAATTCCAAGAAATTGTTTATAATTTAAATGATAGCAAACAAAGTATCTAATATCAACAGGCAAATAAAAAATAAAGTCAACACTGATGAACAAGGTTGAAATGGAAAGATTGTATGAAAATACATTTTTGGTAATTGACCTTAAATTATGTTCACTTATATTCAAACTCATCCAGGATTTTTTTAGCAGATACACCTAGGTTTTAATTTGAAAATCCTAGGTGACATTTTTCTCGAGTCATAATGTTCAAAAGCTTTTTTTTAAAACTCAGTGTTATGAAAAGTGAATGCATCTGAAATTTGTAGTAGCCTTTCAGGTTTAGGGGTTAAAAAAAGAAAACAAAAGGGGCTTCACGGCTTAGGATTTTGCTTCTATTAAAACTGCGCCTAAATCAGCCATTTAACCATTATCATCAAAAACTTCAAGGAGAAAGGTTCAATTGTTGTGAAGAAGGCTTCAGGGTCAAGATAGTCTAGCAAGCATCAAGACCATCTCCTAAGGATGGTCCACTGCTGGTGGACCATCTTTAGGAGTGGTGGGGGTTACATAAGCAATGTGCACACAGTTTTACACATTGCTTGTTCCTTTAAAAGTGATGCAGTACAATAATTGATTACTGCCCAGAGGAGGTAATGTTGAATAAAAACAGAGCTAAAATGTAGGCTTAGCCTACCTCAACAAATAGCAACCTTGTTTTAGGAATATATTTAGACTGTACCCAGTCTAGGGGTCGAGGGCAGAAGAAAAGAGGAGTATATAGTGAAAAGGCAAACAAACAGGAGAAACAAACTCAGGGATTATATTGTAAAACTGTCCTGCAGAAACCCATTTGCACTGCGCTCAGAGAACAGAGGAGTCCCTGTCACATATGAAACGCCACTTGCTTAGAGTTTCCAAGTCTCTAGGATGAAAATCGCCTCTGACTGATCAACCTGACTCACCTCAGTGTGTATGTATGCTCACATATATGTGTTTACCCTCTTGGCCTGGACCTGTACTTCATCTAATGTTGGAAGGTCAGAAAGGTATTTCTCAAGTGTCTCTATGCGTTGCTGGTTTTCCTGGTTTTGGTTGCTCTCTCGCTGAAACTTCTTTTTTAGACTGCTGATGTAGCGATCCCTCGTCTTTATCTGTGGATGAAAAAATGCATATTCAACAATATGTTTACGTTACTATACTTTCAAAAGTAAAGTACACTTTAAAGAGTAAAAAATGTTATATATTAATGATTACTGTACCCTTTCCTCTAGTTTTCTGATATCCTCTGAATATTTTTGAGTAATTTGCTTGAAGACTTTGCTGAAATGGATTATTTCAAGTTCAGCCACAGCTAATTTCTTAACAAGTTCTTCATCACAGCACAACTGATCAGGTGGCTGCTTGCGTGAAGTTCTCATTGCTGAGTCCTTAAAGATGACCAGAACTTGTGCTATAACTTTAATTATAAAAATGTTTTATGTGGTTATTAAATTTGGATATGAATGCTCATTTATTACCTGGATGTTTCGGGTGTGAGAGTCATCAAACAACCTTCTCTGGCTCTTCAAGACCTGATGTATTTTCTGTTCGTTATCTCTGATCCGCGCATGTAGTAGCAAGATCTGTAGCTTTTGTCTGAAAGACAGAATTCGTTCCTACTTACTTCCATATGCAATAAATAAATGAATAAAATAAAGTTTATTTGAGAACTGACAGGGCAAGGAAACCAAAGTAAATATTTGGATCTGCAAAAGATACCAAATATGCCAAATGAAGAGTAAAAGTAGTGACAAGGAGAAGCACCAATATTTGGAACACTTCAGTGTGGCATAGTATTGATTTGTGTTTTTAGGGATTTTTTGGAAGCCTCTTTATACTTCCAGAGAACTATCAAGGTAACAAGACCTTTCCAATAAAAAATAAAAAACAACATCAAAGTTGTACATGTAAAGGGTTAAAACTTTGCTTTTGTAACCTTCAGGATGCACTGGTGTGGTTTGTAGTCAAATCTCAAACAGCAGGCATAGGAATCCCCAAATCCACATCTACGGCCATGATTCTCTAGCGGTAGTTGTAGCTGGTGTTTTTATTTGTTTGGGGTTTTTTCTTCTCTTGACAATATCAAATACGCAACTCTTGATTTGCTACTGCCATCTTCACTTTTTACTTAAAACTCTGTAAACTGACACAGATTTTATATTTCCAATGCCAATGGAGTGAAGGCAGAAAAACAAAACAAAACTAATCGAATCAACAAGTGTAAGCCTGGGTGAATAACAATATACACAGCTGCAACTGATCGCAGCTTCTTCTACAATAACTACAATAACTGAAAGCACCTTCAGCACACTTAGATCTCAGACTGGTAAAAGATCTGCACCTGATGACCTAAGAGGTCTGACTGCATTGTAAACAGTAGGCAAGCAAGCAATTGGGGTGCTTGGGGGCCAAACCATTGAGAACTTTATAAACTAACAGAAATATTTTAAAAGTAATTCTATATTGTAATAGGAGCAGTGACTTCAATACAGGGGTAATATGGTCAAATTTCTGCATACCTGTAAGGATTCTGGCTGCTACATTTTAAATGAGCTGAAGTTGTACTACTGAAGATTGGGAGAGTCTTGCAAATAGAGCACTGAAATAATTTAACCTGGTTGATATGAAAGCATGGACTAATTTCACAAAGTCAGTTTGAGATAAGTATAGGTATTGGTCCTTCTCCAGTCTTGGTGGGACTGTTCTTATATGGTTCAAAGAGTACACTTAGAGTACAAGCTGTGGGTCTTTCCTTGGCAGTTTTAAGGGCTCAGGTATGGACAGCTTGCTGCACTTAACCTAGCTGCAACTCCAATAGCTGGCCAACTTCCCTTTTCAGTGCCTTGAGTTTGGCCTCTAGTCTCCTTCTACATGGAGGGTAGTGCTCCTTGTGGCTGTTCACCTTACAGCCATGCTTCACTGCTGCCGTGGTGTAGATTAAATGATTAGTTTCAGTGATGGTTGCACTAGGGATTGTCAGTAATGCTGCATTCACATCTTTTAGTACACCTTCAGAGGGCACTTCACGTAGTCGTGGTAACCGGCTTCGCCATGATCCTCTCTCTCAGGTCAGCTGCTCTTGGACTCATCGCACCTTCAGTCATACTCGGGGCTTGATACCCAATTGCCTTGGCTCCCCCTTGCCGTAGCATTTGCGTTGTACCTCATCGATCTCCAGTTGTGATCACAACTGCTTCTTCCGAATGTTGGAACACTGAGCTACTAGTTGTTTCATTGTCAGTCTGGATGTTGGGTATCAAAGATTCCATAGGTTCCACATCCTGTTCGTGTGACCTCCTCTCCTGGGGTTACTTGCGTAGTATAACTCCAACAGCGCCCTGTTTTCATCCCTTGTCGACTTATGCCTTCTTGTTCCAGTAGCTCACTTCTCATCAGTGTGTCCTGGTTCCTCAACACCTCATGCCAACCTTGGTAATTTAGACAACGTCCGAGCCGGTGTGGCTTCAATTATCTCTTTCTTGCTCATTTCCGATTTAGGCATGGGGGATCTAGTCTGGGGATCCTTACTGGAGACAGACGCCCTGGTCGGGAGTCAGACCCCCAAACTGAAGGTGGGTAGTGTTACCATTACGCTAACTCTATATATGCATGCATGTGCATGCACACGTACACACACACAGACACACATATACATCCATATGGGGTAACTAAAATATCTGTCTGTGTGCCCTGCAGTACCTATTTATCTGTTGCTCTCTTTGTCTCAGTAGATCCTCTTTTACCTTGACCAGATTGTTGACAGGCAGGGAGGTCCCTCTCAGCATCTGGTAACAGACAAACATAGAGAAGACAAAACCTAATTTATGTACACAGCGAAATCATGACATAATGTAAAAGCCTTAGTTGAGGTCTGATACCGTCAGTTATAATCATGTGGTAGACAAAGTTTTCACAGGACTGCCTAGTGAAAAACTAAGTACACCTCATGATTGAGTAGCATGTAGTTCTCCTAGGGTCCTGACAGAGCATTTCAGTCGTGTTAAGGTCCAGACTTGGACTGGGTCATTGCAACATCTTTATTATTTATATATATTTGCTTTTCACTGTTGGACAGATTGCCTTATATTTACAGTGGTGTGAATTTCCTAACTTCTGTATGTTTGTCACACTTAAATGTTTCAGATCATCAAACTGTAGCAAACGGGGTGGCTGTAGCTCAGGTGGTAGGCGGGTCACCTACTCACCCGAAGGTTGGTGGTTCGATCCCAGGTTCCTCCAGTCTACATGCCAAATATCCTTGGGCAAGATACTAACCCCATGTTGCCCTCCGATGCATCCATCGGAGTGTGAATGAGAGTGAATGTTAGATAGAAGCACTAAAAACCTTAGATAATAGTGCTTGTGTGAATGGGTATGATTGGGTGAATGCACGAGTTGTATGAAGCGCTTTGAGTGCTCAGTGAGAGTAGAAAAGCGCTATATAAGAACCAGTCCATTTACCATCAAACAAATTTAAATATTAGACAAAAATAAAACAAATAAGCACAAAGTGCAGTTTCTAAATGAAGGTGTTTATTATTTGTAGTTGTGGTTGCTCGTTTTCCTTTTGTTTTGCTTTGTTTGTTTGTCTCTTTTTATTTCTATGTTGTTGTACTTTTTCAATATGTTCAAAATAAATATTCAATCAATCAATCAGTTAATGGGAAAAAAAAATCCAAACCTACATGGCCCTGTGTGAAAAAGTGAAATCCCCCCTAAACCTAACCCTAACTGGTTGGGCTACTCCTAGTAGCAACAACTGCAATCAAGCAAGCACAGTAGCTATCTTGAGCCACTGATGGTTAAGTGTAGCAACACTTTGGGATAGGTCCTTTATGAAGGCAGTCTTAAATTTCACCATGTAGTTTGAGTCATCTGGTGTGATGCAGGTGGCAGAAAGCAGGTAAAACCACTGAACATGAGAAATATGTCTTACCTCATTTTGGCCAGGGATATTATTTTTGTTTCTCTGTTCTGAATTGAAATGCAGTTTATATGCTTTTTTCCCATTAATTAAAAGAGCTTGAGTTTACAATAATTATGTCCATGTCTATTTGATTCTGTCGCCCACTAAAACCCTTTTAAATTAAAAAAACATTTGCGCCTTTTGTGCGATTAATTCTGGAGCGAATTATGGCTGGTTCTATTGGCCAGGCATCAAGGGAGATGTGCACAGATGGTGCACATCTTGACATGAATGCCAGCTGGTTGATCCACCAGCCATCGGTACGGTAATTGGCGCAAGAGTGCTTTTGCGCCAATTACCGTTAATGGAGGTCCCGTTTCAATGCACTGGCATGTTATCTCATCAGGGCATTTCACTCGGGTGAATGGGGATATTTTTTTGCATTAATTCTATTAATTCTAATTATTCAACGTGATACCCTGAAGCAGTGTCAAGTCACAGCATTTCGTTAAAAAAAAAAAAAAAACACAGGTGCTTTTTCAGGTCATATTTCAAGTCAGCATCCCGAAAAACAAACCAAGAGAATAGAGCACCTTGTTCATATCTCAGTGAGTAGGGGAAGTTGACTACGAGGTCATGTGGTCAGGGGTAGAGCCACACAGATATATCATCTCAACCTCCTAAAAGTGTGGAGCGAGGCTGATGCTGCTTCTCTTGTGAGCTAAGCCTAAGCAGACTAAGGATGGTATGAGTCTAAATAGAGCGAAATTTGCATCAAAAGCGCAAGTGGCATCTGGTGAGTCTTGTACTGGACGTGTTATAATTTACGAAATACTGGATTTTTTGGGCTACTGCAGATAACGATCCTAGGGAATTCTGGCCAATAGTGCACAGAAAACTAGAAAATATGCCATGGATTCTCATTGGTGATTTTCAGAAAAGTTGACCTCTGACCTTGAGGTCAAGGTCGTCGAGTTTCGAACTTGTCTAAGACTTTTAGTAGCTGCACCTATGGGAGGAATTTGAAAATGCTACTTTGCTTTCTCCACAAGACTTTCAGAAAACTTGACCTCTGCCCTTGATCTAACCATCAGCCTTTTATAGCTGAGGGGTATAAAACTTGTCTTATTTTTGGAAAAAAAGCACACATGCCTACATATGCATCACTTTACATCAACAGCAGACACAGATGTCAGGAAAGCAGGTTACATCATTCACACAGTAAAATATTTTGTCTGCCAGTTTGTTAAAAAGTTTACAACAATTTCCAATCATCTCAATTTAATTTGGTATTATTTTATGCCAGTTCAATGGTCATTTCAAGACATTTTATATTGTAAGGAAAAAAACCAAAAACTTTAAAACACTGGAGACTGTGTAATTGCCCCAGCAGTCTCACAATGTATTACCAAAGTTACAGTTACAGCAGGGAGGACAAATATCCATCGGGTCACTGGTGACCAATCTAGGGTTTAGGTTAGCAGCAGGGTTTGGGTTGATACATGGCCAATAAACACGATTCTGATTCTGATTCTGATTTAACATGCAACCCATTTTATATAACTGAAAGCCTAATAACAAAATGTATCAGATTCATCTGAAATGTAACACATTGTAATTTGCAGAACAACTGTTAATTGTATCTAAAACAACACCCAACCTTAACTCTAAATAGAGAGCTCCGTGTTATGATGTTAACAGGGAGAAGTTCATTGCCCCCTTCCTAAGACCTCTGTCAAAACCAGACTCAGGGAGGGGTAGCCAACTTCCATGACAGCTGGTTGGTGAGATTAAAGAGAAGACATATTTGAAAGGCATAGAGAGATGGTGAGCAAACCATAAGTAACTACCTCTGTGAACAAATAGGGTTGCTGTGTCCTAGATCATCCTTGCTTAATCTATGAGCATATTTACCTACACAGGATCAAGTCATGCTCTTTTTATTTCCATACTTTTTCACTTTCCTCATTTCTATGTTTATTTTCACATTTATATGATAGCTGTAAAACCCCACTCACCTGTTTAAGCCCTGGATCACATTGATGTCGCTGTTGCCATAGTGACTGTTCACCTCCACCGCAGCCCTCTGTTCCAGTATCACTGTTCTGACCAAGTTCACCTCCACACTTTCCTTTGGGCCTGTGCTCCATGTGCTCAGTCAGCCACATCTGGGTGCGCGCTTCAAGTTGAACTGGGGAGGCTCTATTAGCCTGATAACCCAGTGGAGAGTCCGTTTGGTTGTATGAGCTGAGATGATAAATACTGTAGTCCATGTATTGTTTCACTGGTGAAGACAGAGGTGAGAAAAGGGACATATCCGCCTCCAAACCAGTGGATAGCCTGCAATTGTTGTACTGGTAACCTGTGCCGGCACCTGGCGAGTGCTGGAGTAAGCTACTGCAGACTGTGGGAGAAGGTAAAGGTAAATAAAAGTCGACATCTGAAGCTTGAGGTACCCTTCTATGCCTATGCTGTAGAACTCTATCTAGGGATCCTTGTGCATTTGGGTTGTACCGATATCCTGCTGTGCTAGTATTGCACGTATCAGTTCCTAATGATAAGTTGGAAAGCGAGGACCACCTCCGGATAGACTGATGGTCCTTTGTGTCTAGACTGCTTTGTGCGTCCAGACGAGATGTGGCTGGCACATGCTGCTGACAAAACCAGTTTGGGTAATTTGTGCTTTGGCTTGAAGCTGGCATTTTAAAAGTGGTTTTAGGTGAGGATGATACAAATGGCTTTACATGGACAGTAGTAATGCCATTATCATCCTGGCCCAAGTGCTGCTGTAAGAGTGGCTGGGAATACAGATGGGTGGTACTGGAACTGGAGTCATCTAGGGAAAGACATAAAAGGTTAAGGAAAAAAATATAGAAAGAATCCAATAACAACTATATAGAAATCATTGTTAAAACAACACCAACCTATATTTATTGAGAACTGTAAAAAAAAAAATTCCCTTGAAGAAAGGGTTTTAGCCTTTAAAAAAAAGAAATAAAAAGTACTGTATGTATTTACAAAAAGACCACAGTGACAAGATTGTGTATAATGCACGGATGGCTGTAGCTCAGGAGGTAGAGCAGGTCATCTATTGATCAGAAGGCTAGTGGTCCAATCTATGGCTCATTCATTATCATTTACCATATAGGCTCCTTGGGAAATCTATCTTGTAACTTACGACGCAACCCAAAACTCCTTTTAACCCTATGCTGTAATCTTCCAGGGTTTAGCGTGTGCTAAAAGAGTGAGGCATTTTCCACCTTTGTCAACTTCTTTGAGATGCCAGATGAAGATGTGATAAAAACATACAGATTATGTAGCCAACTTAATTCTAACTTTGCTCACTGAACTCAGAGATGACCTGGAAACTCCAGTGCTGAGATGTACAAAAATATCCAAACACAGCACCGACCGGTAGAGCACTGAGCTCTACCAGCAGCTACACACATGACTGCAACCCTGTCCACCATGGCAACACCTTTGTGAAGTTTGCAGATGACACTACCGTGGTGGGGCTCATCTCCAGGGGTGACGAGTCTGCTTACAGAGACGAGGTGGAGCAGCTGTCGTCATGGTGTAAGACCAATAACCTCCTCTTCAACACTTCAAAGACTAAAGAACTCATAATAGACTTCAGAAAGAAAAAGAGATCCCACCACTAATCATCAGTGGGGAGTGTGTGGCAGACTTTTGCTTCCTGGGAGTTAACATGGAGGAAAACCTTTCCTGGAGTGTGAACACATCTGAGCTGCTGAAAAAGGCCCAACAGAGACTGTACTTCCTGAGAATTCTCAGGAGGAATAACATCACACAGAGACTGCTGGTGTCCTTCTACAGAGCTGCATCGAAAGCATACTGCATGCAATGTTTGCATGCAGTATGCTGCGTGCATCTGGTACACTAGCTGCACAGTGGCTCAGAGGAAAGCACTCCAGAGGGTCATTAACTCCTGCCCTCTCCCCACGCTGGAAGATCTACACAGTACCGGCTGTCTCAAAAACGCTCAGAACATTATAAAAGACACCTCACACCCTGGCCACTCCCTGTTTGAACTGTTGCCCTCTGGCAGACGGTACAGACCAATCAATGTAAGGACAAATAGACTCAAACACAGCTTTTACCCAACCGCAATAACATGTCTGAATGCTGCTACAAAATAATGGTCGCTATGCTGCTCTTGCAATGGTCTATGCACTAACCAAGGTATGTGTGTGTGTGAAGGTATGTGGATATTTGTTCATACTGTTAGTGAAATGAACGGGGTGTATGATGTCTGTGTGCATGTGGGCTCAGGTCATTGTCTAGGTATATTATTTTTATTAGCACTTTAAGTATTTTATTTTGATTTCATTTAAATTTGATATTTTATGGATGATGCACTGATCAGCCTTTACTGATACACCATGGCTTGCTGACAGCCCTAGTTCACATTTACTTGAAAAAATTGCTTGGCAGTTTTCCAAGATTTTTTTTTTTTTTTTTTTTTTTTTTTTTTTTTACAACAATGGCGAATAATGGAACTGCGCAATAGTTCCAAAAGTTGGCAGCATTTTTTAAAGGTAAAAATGTTTTAAAACATGCACAAACCCCCCCAACTTTGTATGTTATCAACACGCATGTCAGCTGCCTGCTAACAGTGTTGGGGAGTAATGGAATACATGTACCGGCGTCACATATTTAAAATACAAAATATGAGTAAGTTACAAAATACATTTTTGGGCATGTATTCTGTAATCTGTAGTGGAATACATTTTAAAAGTAACCTTCCCAACACTGCCTGCTAAACACTTGGTTTGAAGGTTACATGACCTACCTGACAACCCCAAAATTCTGAACTCAAGCTGACAGGATTCTGACTTACTCAAGGGCTCTGGTTCACAGCATAAGTTACTATGGTGATTTACCCCGGTAAGATTGAAAGCCTTTTGAAGCACAGAAAACACTTGATACGAGTTTCGTAGCGTAAGTCTCTACTTCCTGGAATAGGGCCCAGATACTGCTCCCAGATCTAAAGCCTAAAATAAAACAGGTTCATCACAAAAAACAAAACAAAAAAGTTATTATCAGATAGGCTCACTTTATTATTCTGTTTCTATTGGGAGACACTACATCTGATACTGGGCCGGTTCTAGACAGGCATACACGAGGGGGCAGGCAGAAATGTAAAGGGGGCACATGGTGGCAACGGAGGCAGGAACGGGCTGGTGGTGGGGTGCTCTGGATAACTGTTTTTGTCATGTAATTGGATTGCACTTTGTCAGGCCTCTACCCTAAGACCTGACCAATCTGGGTGTACCACCTGCAAACCCCCTGACCACGTTAACTGAAAAATAAAACAAAAAAAACTAAAATATTCCTCATCAGATTCTAACAACTAAAAACATGACATTTAGCTTAATTGGATGGCCCATATCAAATATATTCCAACCCAACAATAACAATTGTCATTACTGCCAATAATAACAAAACCAAAAAGCGTTGGCATAGTAATTAAAAACCATTCATCACGTCTTTTCCTACAATTCTCAGATTAATGTGTAGAACACAACAGATTTAGAAAATTTGAACTTTTTTTGTCTTGGTTTAAGCTCGCTTGTTTTACAGTGAACTGAACTCTGTTTGCAGCTGAACAGCTGCACTATCCTTTCTCCTATACAACAGTCTCCTACTTCCCTTACAGATTCATCCATATCCAAGTTATTTGTTATGGACTTGTCATGGGCCAAGATCACCAAATTCCTCTTTCTTTTATGTAACATGGTACGATGACAGGGGGTT
>VUQG01045659.1:16129-53870 GCA_015106755.1 Etia nguti
TCTGTGTGTGGACAGCAGAGAAAGAATTTCATTGTACGGAGAAATGCTTTTTCTTTGTACACATGATAATAAATGCTATGAATCTTGAATCTTTGAATTGTGAATCTTCTTCTTCTTCTGATTTAGCATTTTTTGATATATTTTAGCTGTTTTTCATTTCCATGTACTTATTGACCTTTCATTCCAGCCTGGGCTGGTTCTAAACAGGCAGACATGAGGGGCAGACAAAAATGTAAAGGGGGCACACGGTGGCAACGGAGGCAGGAAAGGGGTGGGGCAGTGGTGGGGTGCTTCTGGAAAACAGAAAAATAAAACAACAAAAAATAAAATAAAATATTCGTCATTAGATTATAACCACTAAAAACATGGCATTTACTTTAATTGGATGGCAAATATCAAATATAACAATAACACTTCTCACTGTTGCCAATATTAACAAAACTAAAAAGGGTTGGGTGGCATGGTAATTAAACAAACATTCGCCACGTGTTTTCCTACAATTCTCAGATTAATTTGTAGAACACAACAGATTTAGAACATTTGAATTTTTTTGCCTTGTTTTAAGCTCGTTTGTTTTACATTGAACTGAACTCTGTAGCTGAACAGCCCCACTCTCCTTTCTTCTCTACAACAGTCTCCTGCTTCCCTTACAGATTCATCCATATCCAACTTATTTGTTATGGACTTGTCATGGGCCAAGATCACCAAATTCCTCTTTCTTTTATGTAACATGGTACGATGACAGGGGGTTAGGACCTATAACACAGCATTAACTTTCCCTTTGTGAGCTGCTGGAAGCTGGGGTGGAAAGTGAATAAGCTTTAGTAAAATCCCTGTGATTACATCAGAATATGAAACTGTTGAGTGCACAGTCGAAAGCTGGGCGGGGCTTTCTGTCGGGGTCCTCCAGTCGGCTCTGTGCAGCAGACAGGCTCTCAGAGAGAAACACTTCTGTACCAGATGAAACTGTGAGAACAACAGCTGACTAGTCTCCCACTGACTATACAAATATAGATGTATTTTACTTGTTAATTACCTCGTGATTTGGACGACAGAGATTTGCCGCTTCTGTTTGTTCTGCCCTACTGAGAAACCTGACACCGGCTTATCTGCATACAGTAACATACATAACATAGCATACATAACATAACAGTGATTGGATGTTTAGCTGGGGGGTGGGATCTCTGCCGAGTGCTGCGTGAGCCTGCGCACAAACAGAGCGAACGAGAGGTGAAACAGTCCCATTTGTGCCTTTTCCAGTGGATTTTTCAGCTACTGTAGTAAATCCTGTCCATATTCAGTTTGTGGGTAATCATTATTTTCTTTCTCAACTTCTAAAAGTTTGACTCTTGCCCCAGCGTAGAGCTCCGATGTGATCTATATTATATTTATCTGATACCTTAAGAACTCTTTGTTTTCACAATATTACTAAATTATTTACAGTAATAACGCTCGTTATTCAGGCTACTTCAAACATTTACCATGAGAAGGGTTTAATATAACGGTCATTTAACGATAAACTATAAAGCGTGTTTACATGTATTTTACAACATACGATAAAATATTTGAAGAATATTACTACATGGAGTATGTTGTGGGATCAGATGTATGTGCTAAATAATAAAAGCCGTGGATGACTTCTAGCTCGGTAACAACGGAACCAACCGTGCCGTATACTCGATATGTTAAAGGATTTAACAAGGACACAGCACTGCAGCTGAAACGGAACCAGCCCCTTACTTGGGTTCTTACCTGTTTTGTTAGATTCCATCTTTAAATTAGAAATGATTAGATCCATCTTCAAAATTACTTCTGCATCGCATTTTTAAATAAGGTCTTTTTATATCACAGCAGGGAAAATCAAGTTAAGCTCACTAAGATGACAAAGGAGAAGGAAAGCAAGACGTTCGAGACGCGACAGTCTCCAGCAGCAAAGCTGTCATATATGCATACTTCCAATAAACGAGGCCGTTTTGGGTTAACCGTGAGTGGAAGTGCACCCAGTAATCTCTTCCTCCGTCACCCGCCTGCGCCTCGTCGTAATTTTGAAGCTGGGCTAAAATATGAAACCGTTCCTTGCACGGTAACGAAATCATTCAACAAAAATTTGGAAATAACGTCAGAAGTCTCGTGCTTTCAGTCAGCCTACAAATTGCTACGGTGACAAACCGCGGTCAATTTTCTTGCGCTTCTACAGTCGCCTTTACGGCAGCGCCTGTTCTCTTTCATTCCCGATCGCATACACCCGCGCACACATGCACCTGCGCGCGCACTCACACATACACCCCCGCACATTGCATTGGGACAGCTTGATAGCATCATATTCAAAAAATCATTAAAAATGATTCTTGATAGTTGACGTCAAACTTCTTTTTTTTTTAAATCCTTCAACAGTTTTTATTCATTATCAGCACAAAAAAACAAAAACAAAACAAAAACAAAAAACAACCAGAATGCATTTAAAGGCATTACATACATTTGGCCACCAGATGTCACCAGACAGGACTGTGTTGAAAAGCTTACAAGAGGAGAGAAAGAAAAAAAAAAACCTATGAAAAAAACCCAAGTATTTACCATCTAATCAACCAAAGATTTAAAAAAGAAGATACAAAAGTGAACTCCCATCCTTTGTGCTCACTTCCTACTCACCTGGAGGCACCCTAAAGACAACCGGGCCCTTTAGGGACAGTTGGGACAAATCATCTGGCAAATAAATAAGCAAAGGAGACCAAACATTGAGGACCAAATCCTCATTTCCTCCTAAGACAGCAGCAACTCTGTCATGAGGAATAACTCTAAACAATTCCCTGTACCACAAAGTAGCAGCGGGAGGTTTATCCTTAACCCAGTTAAATAAGAATACATTTCTGAGCCAGCAACAATAGTTTCACATAGTTTATGCTGCAGATAAGTTAATGTTGATTCTTTTGAAGGTAAACCAAGAAGACAATATCCAGGGTCCCTTTGGATCCGATTCTTAAAAATATTGCTCAATTCTTTAGATATAGAACTCCAAAATCTTTTAAGTAGTTTACATTCCCAGAAGTAATGGAAAAGGGTACCTGTGTTTTGTTTTGTTTATTGAAATTTTATAGGGGGAAACATGGCTATATAGATCTTTATTGTCACTGTTACCAGAACAATGAAACAGTGAAAAACATGAGATGTAATCTTATGCAAAACATTAGGAGCTATATATAGGCAGTGCAAAATTTTGTATTGGGTTTCTCCCAAGTGGTTGCAAGTAAAAGTAGATCGAGCTATGTTAATGGCTCCTTTCCAATCCTCCTCGGTATATTGATTATTAAGATCTCTCTCCTGCACTCAATGTACTGCTACTATGAGCATACAATAATGAATAAAGGCAGAAATAAAATGAGTTCTGTCTTTTCACTTAATAAAAAAATTTCTCCAAATCATCACACATCAAGTCACCTATTATCCTTAGCTCATTGTTATGCCACATATCAAACAGACTGCGAGAAATTCCCAGAACAATGTCTCTGTTTCTTAATAAAGGAGTGAAAAATGAAGTGCAATCTTCTCTACCCAACCTTTTACACATCTCCCTCCAAACCCTAATTGTATTATAAATAATTGGGTTATTCTTAATCTCTGTTTGTAATTTCTTTTTGTCACAGACAACCAAGCTCCACAGTAAAGAAGGTGAAACAGACCAAGAGTCTAGGTGGGAATAAGAATTGAGAAAAGCATGTAATCACTCCCATAGAAAATGGGCATGACATGCCCAGTTACAGAAAATAAATTTGGTGACCCTCAGTGTTGGGGAGTAACAGAATACATGTACCGGCGTTACGTATTTAAAATACAGAATATCCGTAACTGTATTCCGTTACAGTTACAGTTTAAAAAGGTGATAATTAGAATACTTTGTTGAAATAAATGGATTACACAGCAAACTTTTCCTGTTTCATATGTTAGGCTATCCTCTCTCTAGCCCCTCTCTAATTTTGGTAATTCCATGCATTGCCGGAAACCCAACCAAAACATGAAATAAGAGGCTCTAATGTAAGCGTCCTGTTAATGTTGGTTTCCCATTCAATGCAAACTCTGTTTGCCAGGAACCAAGCTGCTCTCAGCGTTCATAATGGGAAACATTAGAATTGTATTTTTAACGCTGAATTTTCTGCTTTAGCAACCAAAAATATTATGGCAGCACTGAGAAGACATATCATTAACGATGTGTTGTCAGATACAGGTTCTCTTTCTGTAGCAGAACTTCAAAAAGCTGATTTAATTGACCAGTTTTGGTCTGAGGTTCAGACCAGGAAGAATGTAACTATAATACTGAACCTGAAGTATGATCATCCCACCACCAGAGAACCGCTCCCAGCTGTGGGTTCACCTCCTCCTGCTGAACTCAGAGCATCACTTTCTTTGCTCACTCCTGAACTCCTGTGAACCATAGAAGTGTGGCCTCTCTAAACATCACTAACTAAGAAAACATGTCAGTAGGTATCCTAGTAATTCATGAGTTAATTATTTAGGGTATTATTGTTATTGTGCTGTAGACTCTCCCCCTCTGGGCTGTTTAAAGGGCCAGTTTATCCAAATGACCAAAGCGGCATATATACGACATGCCTGTCAGGCTTCAAATTTATGCGCTAGTCCCCTCCACAGTCCAGTGTTTTGTAAGCCATTACTGCTCAAATTCATATTTATAGTAAGAAAATGGAGATAAGCAGGCAAATAGTATGAAAGGACATGATGCTGCAGCTTGGCTTTCTGTCTTTTCTGATTCACCACTTTGTATGCATCTTTTCACAGCAGTGACCTCAGGACAGCTGTAGCCTACACTTATTTTTACTTATATGATAAATTAAGTTTAGTGTAATTTAGTGCAAAATAAATAAAGTGTTTTCTTTTACTTTAAGAATTGGCATCAAGTGTTTCCATGGTGACTGTTCAGATGTTAAAAACAGCTCATCTGTGCAAGAGAAAAACCATCTTGTTCAGTTTTTTCATGTCTGCATTTTACATTATGCAGTTTTTGGAGAGTATTTGACAGTTTTTGTTTCCAACTGTGATACAACAACAACATCTTTTGAGTTCCTTGTAATCCCTGTTTAGTTTCTCGTATGTTAGGTTCCCTTTGTGTCTTGGTCTCTCCTCTATGTCATCTGTTTTTACATCTCTCTCCCTCAGTGTCTCTCGCTTCCTCGTTCCCCAGGTCCTAGTCATGCCTTTGTGTCTCGTCTCCCTTAACTGTTTC
The DNA here is from genome assembly GCA_015106755.1 of Etia nguti. Taxonomy (NCBI): domain Eukaryota; kingdom Metazoa; phylum Chordata; class Actinopteri; order Cichliformes; family Cichlidae; genus Etia; species Etia nguti. The sequence goes on from VUQG01045659.1 coordinate 21,363, forward strand.
TGTGTTTCCCCTCTTTAGTTCTCCTCCCATTGCCCCCCCCCGTCTGTCTAGTTCCCATGTGCATTCCTTCCTCCTGGTCCTGTGTCGTGCTTTGTGAATTAGCGTGCGTCTTTGTGCTTCCTGTTTTACTTAGACAGTGTCGTGTCCTGTGTTCACTGTGTTCAGCTTTGCTTCCTCCTTTGTCATTATGTCTGCTCCTGTTCATCCCAGCTGTGTTTCCTGTGTGTTTCCACTGGCCTCGTTACCCCACTGTGTATATAGTGTCCCTGTTTCCCTCTGTTCCTTGTCGGGTCGTCTGTTCGTCTTGTATCAAGTCCAGGTTCGCTCATGTTCAAGGTTTTATGTTCTTTGTCCGTTGTATTTGGCATTTAGATTCTCCCAGTTTAGTTCTAGTTAGTTTTACCTTAGTGACGTTCTACCTTTTGTTTTGTTACCTTTTTACCAGCCTTAAATAAACAGCTTGCTCTTCGTTAAGATATCGTTTTGCTTCTACGTGTCTGCTTTTGGGTCCACACCACTAACTCCACACAGTCTGCAGCCACAGACCACGACACACTGTTTCACTATCTGTTGGTCAGTTTTAATTTTTTGTTCTTATTTGAATGTATAGAAAAATTGATCCATCCATCCACCCTCCATCTGTTAAATCTACAAAACCGTCATTGTCACAATAAATCCTTTGGAAATGTCTTGTGGATCCCATGTTTAAATGTGTACTCACATCAGATGTTCTGCGAGCCATCGCAAGCAGTTTTTTTTGGCATGGGGGCATTTGGCTCAAGTGACTTTGTCACTATTCCATTGAAAAAATGTGCCTGTACTCACACACACTATGATAATTACATAATTACAATCATACAAGCATATTTCTCTCAGAGAAATGGAATCGGTTATAAAAGTGCAAAAATCTATTTTGCAGAGGAAATGTGGGGGGAAAACAGGACAAACATTTTTTCTCAGTGCAGAAGGAGATCAATGAACTCACCACAAACTAGGACCAACACTAGGCGTGTGAGTCCACAATATCCTCAACACGGTTCCATTTTTCTCCATTTCCATTTTTTCAGTAGTGTCATCCTTAGAACCGTGGGAAGGACCTTGAAGTCATGGGTGCTGAAGTAACTGTATTGGTTGCTAGGTTCTAAAACATATATGGTATTATATTTGCCTTGTCAGATTCTAATATAATTCTACAAAGGATTTCAATCTTGCAACTAGCAGACCCCACTGTACTCAGCAGACAAGAAAAAACAGCCAAAACTGAACTGAACTGGTGTGTATAGCCATGGAAAAATATACTGGCTTACACACAATATTTTAGCACAAATGCAACAATAATGAAACCTCTGGGCCCAGACGTCAGGCACACGCACAGGTGAACAAATTCATTATGAAACCGTAGTCTCACAATTACAAGTTCTTAAGACACAATAGTGAAGTCATACAATAAGGCAATTTGCTCACAGATGACCAGAACCTACCAAAATATGGACAAAATTTACCAAACCTAAAATTTACACATAACAGAAACATCATCTCTTTTAATAAAAAGATTATGTGTGTATATACAGGCCACGCTGCCTATTGAACAAAATATAGAAAAATCATATGATTTTATTTTTATTCTAGTAGATTTCCAAAACTTATAACACAGAGCTGATGTTTGGAATAAAGTTAAATAAATGTTTAAAAAATAGATAATTTGATCATTTCTGGACAGGCTAGACATGAGTCATCAGGACATCCATGAATAGCAAGTGTCTGCTCCTAAAAATGCTACACCTAAATTAATTACATCTCGTGTTTAGTCTCCAAGAGGTGAGGGTCAGCAGGGGTTTGTGTGCAGGGACCTGGGTGTTGTCTGCTCCAACCAATAAGCTGGCTGTAAGATCAGCGTGAACATACATCGGGAACATCGGGAACAACATCTCCGAAAACATCAAAGCACTTTTGCAAATAGGGTTCATCTCGACTGATTGACCAGATAGTTGAAGTTTACAACACAAGATTGTTGCCTGGAAAAAAATATCAAAAGTGTATTTGCTGACACAGTCAGTAGCATTTTAAAACATTACTTACAGTCTGGGTTCCATCAAGTCCAAATGGGCTGCGGGTATTGAGAAATGCCCACTAAGCAAATCGGCATTGGCTCCGCCTCGTGACTTTGATGGGCAAGGTTGAAATTCCTGAACACTGCAGCAGCGCCAAGAGTGTCAAAATGCATGAACTAAATATGTCAATATTTCATGAAAATTATAAGTAAATACATAATTTATTTAATATGTTTCAAATGAAATAAATGAATATTAATTAATAAATGAGATATTAAATTAACTGTGTAATTATTTATTTATATCCTTTTGGCACTCGTGGCCCTCCGTATCCACCGCTCCAAGTTCCAAGACTGAATCCTGCCTGAGAATATGCTGATACACACTCCATACCAGTTGGCGGCAATGACAGACTCTTTTGTTGTTTGCCAACCGTTTACAAATAAGAAGAAGAAGGAGAAGAGGAAGAAGAAGACGGCAGTTTAGACGTAGAAGAAGACAGCTGTAAGCCCGCGCAACACAAGTCGCTGTGGGTGTACAAGTGGGTTTTTTATTAGAAAATGTTCGTGTGTCTGTGACAAACGGTATGTGAGCCTTTATATTGTTACAGCGATACAGGATATGAACGTAATTATCAGCGGGAGAAACTTGTTATACAACTTTTAGTATGCAGGGTGTTTACGCTAGTAGATAACATGTAAAGTGGTATTTTTGTTTGAAATGTACAGTACAGAACAATACTGATCAATGTGACTGATGTGTACTAATTCAAGCACGTGTCAAAATGTCAAACTGCATCTTATTAGGCTGACTGATAAAGTCTGCTATTGGACTGAAACGATGTTTTTATGAGACCTATCAGAGTTAAACTACTATGTAATGTAAGCTCGTAAATGTTCATAAGAATTATGAATAAGTGCCTTTTGTAACTCTCGGGTAGACAGTAGGAGTGTCTATAGTTAAAATCTCTGTCTTTGCCTGATGAGCACCGGGAAGACACGGGAACATTATTTGTTGGTTTGCCGTGCAGTTTTAGGCAGTTAGAACAAAGTTGAGGGTTTCTAATAGAGCAGTATTGCCCTTGAATTGAATAGGTTTCCTCTCACACACACTCAATCACGGCTGCTTTAACTGCAGTAGCTGTGTTGCAATTATGTGTTTAACCTAATCATATTTTCTAAGCTAGCCAGCAGCTTAACACCTTTGTTTGACTGCTGAGCATACAGAAAGAGAGATCTTTTAATTGTGAATGCACATGGGTACATAGGAATGGAATTGGAATTTTTAAAATGATGTTTAAGTCCAGCACACAACGTTTGTGTAACATTAGTCTTCATAAACGTCAGTTACATTGTTTATGTTCTTGCAGGGATTCAAATTGTTGCATCATGTTGATAAGCCCGGAACAGGAGGCACTGATTGATCGGGTGTTTGAAACCTATCTGACAGATCATCATCACAATGACATTCTCCAACTTATTGAAGAGACTGAAGATAATGAAGACACTCATCGCCCTCTAGTGGTTAATGCTATGACATTGTTTGAGGCTAATATGGAGGTAATGTTAACAGTTTTCTGTGTTTGGAATATAGATAAAGTAAGCCCCTGAGATTTGGATGTCTGTTTTAAAAAAAAATAAATAAAAAAAAAGTCAGGTGTCATGGTTAAACTCAGAGTAGTATTATTATAATCCCAATTCCTAAAATGATGGACATTGGGGTGTAAAGTTTAAATAACACAGAAGGCAATGATTTCTAAATCTCAAACCCACATTTTATTCACTATAGCACCTCAAAAACATATCAAATGTTTAAACTGACCAAATGTAACATTTTAAGTTGGGAACTGTAGAAGAAAAGGCTGGGAAAAGTATGTGACACTAAAGTGAAACAATCATAGAAACATTTTGCAACTAATTCGATTCATCTTTTTAAACCTAATCAGTAACATGATTAGGTTTAAAAAGAGCTTAGAGAGCTAATGTTTCTCAGAAATAAAGATGGGCAGGGTTTCACCATTCATCTGCCAAACACTATATCTACAAATTGTGGAATATAGACTTTTTATATCTCCTGATATACAGTACATAATATAAAAAAAATTCTGAGAACCAGGAGAAGTCTTTGTATGACAAGTCTGGAAGCTTGTGATCTTTAGGCCTTCAGGTGGCCCTGCACTGTCAGCATGTGCTAAGGAATACTTCCAGAAAACACTATTTGTGAGTACAGCTCATCATGCCATCAACAAACGAGGGTAAATCTTTATCAGGCTAAGAAGAACCCACATACAGTGCTGTGAAAAACTATTTGCTTCCTGATTTCTTCTTTTTTTTTTTTTGCATATTTGTCACTTTTAAATGTTTCACATCAACCAAAGTTTGACACAGTCAGGTTTTATTTGTCTTAGTTAGGGTATATCGATGGTGGGGATACATTTTTTTCAGCTAAGTCAGGGTTTCTGGGTTAGCCTCTGTGGAACGCTCATATAAAAGGGGTCTTCTGCAGGTCATATGAATCTTTTTATACACAAAAATCATCCCTAGGGATACCGACTGCTCCAGTCTGATGAAAAAAAATCTGTAAACAATATAACAGTAAAATGCAACACTGTTGGACCTTAGAAAAGAGATTAATCCTTTTGGGACTTAAGGCACAGAGTGATTAATTATTAGTTAATTATTATATTGCTGTTTAAACTGGATACATTTAAACATTAAATGTTACTATCCCATATCCTAATAAAGGAGATATGGTTTTACAGTGGATCAAAATGAAATTAAATAGCTTTTAAAATTCATTAATTTTAATTAAATTAATTAAATATCTTTGCATAGTTAATTGAAAATTAACTATGAAATATCCTCTAACTATGCAATCAATTGAAAACTGATTGTTAAAAATCAGTTTTGCATAGTTAAAAAAAAAAACGTATGGGGGGGTGCGGGGTGCTGCTGCTTGTATTGTCACTCATGAAGACCAGGGACTTTTTCCACCTTTAACTAAATAAATAAATATTGCAGGTTGGACACTTATTTCTAGGATATGTAACAGTTATTGGATTTGGAGTGTCCATTTTACAGCACAAAATTTTTGCACCAGAGTATTAAAATAAATTGCAAAACCATAAATCATCTATCCATTTTCTTCTGCTTATTTGAAAGCAAGCTAAGCAGGGAAACCCGATCCTCCCTCTCCCTGTCCTACCTTCCTCTGGTAGGACATGTCCAGCTGGAACAGCTTACTCAGGAGGCGACTGCCTCATTTGGCTCCTTTTGATGTGGAGGAGCAGCGGCTGTACTCTGAGCCCCTCCTCAATGACTGAACTCCTCACCGTATGGGTAAAGGATCCATCCAGCCCTCAGAAAAATCTCATTTACCGCGTATCCGTGATCTCATTCTTTCGCGTTTTAATAGAACTAACAATAATAGTGTTAACAAAATGATCCGGCAGATATGATCAGATTTATGACGTTTCTCAACAATGATGCGCCATCTGGTGGCAGATGTAAAAAGACAAACAGTATCTTATTTTATGGCTTAGTTGACATTTCTGTACTTCGGTATTTTATTTTTGCATTTAAGAAAAAAAATTTTCTTAAAATGTTTATTTATTTTTTAACAGATGCAGTTAAACTATTAAAAACTGCATTTTCTAAATTGGAATCCAGTGAGCATGTTAACCTTTTTCTTATCCAATTACTCCATATATTTTTTTGACATATTTACACTTCATTATTTAATGTGGATTTGCACTAATGTCATGTTGATTGTACTGTCTTCCCACAGGTTGGTGACTATTTCAATGCATATCCCACTGATGTCTTGGCTATATTTGATAAAGTATTAAACAGAAAGGCCAAAGCGGTAACACACGACGGCTCACTTAAGCATAACGAAGGGCAAAGAAAACAAGAACAGAGATTGGTCCACACTCTTCATGCTCGCATCGCAGGTTAGTCATGCAGTTATACTAGTTACAGCTCTCAGTTTGCATTGTGAGCAGGACTGGACTATATCAACCAAAATGCCATCAAGCCTAAATATACTGAGATATAAATCTATGGTGTAGATCTGGGCACTTTCTACGAAAGCAGCACATAATGTCAAAAGCAGTTTTTTGAAAAGATGGTGACCAAGTAGTGTAACTTTATATTAACTTCATTGATTCAATTGATTACATTTAAAAGCAGTTTATTATTGTAGTTTTCAGGAAGCTAAGAAAAAGCCTTTATATCAGTCTGATTTTTAAAATATTTAACTGTATAAACTGTTATTTTAATTAACTAGGAATAGTTGCCTTTCTTTGTCCGCATAAAGAGTTTGAGTGCTTAATCAGAAATGTATATTTAAAAAAAAGATAACAATACAATTTCCCAGTTTGATCATTTAGTAGGTGCATTAAAATTAAATTAAAATTTCTATTAATATAAAATATTTCATTTTATGTTATATTAAAAACAAGAAGCACTCTGAGTATAAACCTCTGCCTTGGTAGCTCAATCTCTCTGGGCAATATTAACTTCCAATTTTAGTTTGTATATATTCCTTTTGTTTTGTTTCTGAAATGTAAAGGTGAGGTCAAATGTGATGTATTTGGTTGCAAACTATAATGTGATATTTAGAATCCTCATATACTAATATCATTTTCTAAATATTGCCAGTTTGACCCTATTTGACCTTGTATCTCCATATATCATTTTCTAATTGTTTATATGTTGTCAATGAAAACAGTGGCAGTAAGAATCTGAGAGTCCTATTTAGGTTTATTATCACTTTGACATTTAGATCAGTTGATTGACCGTGAAGAAGAGGTCACGATTATTTCAAATCTTTATTCGGCACAGTACTTTTTCAACCAATAATTGACCTTGAAGACGTTGGTAAATGCAAGCTACATTTTAACGCATTGACCCCACTGTGTACTCCTGCAAAGTTTTATTAGAATTCATTCAAAACTTTTTGAGCTGTTGTGTTCACAGAGGCACACATAGAACAAATGGTACTGAAAATATAGCCTTCTTGGCAAAGATCAAAATTTTACACAGAATCCCAACTTTATTGGAAACATGGCTATGCCGTCACATGATATAAAAATATATTAGAGAATGACACTTAAAATGTTTTTAACCTTAGTTCACAGGCTTGAGCATGCAGCTGTACGTTAGTTGTTGCCTTAAGCTCAAAGTCCAAGTGCCCACAGTTATATCAGTGTAATTGTCCAAATAACCAAAACTGGAATTATTTATTTGTATTGTATGTATTTATCTAGTGCGGTACACCATATATGAGATTTAAATACTAAGTGCAAGCACATAAACGCTAGATCAGGCATCTCCAACTCCAGTCCTCGAGAGCTACTGTCCTGCAGCTTTTAGATGCATCCCTACTCCAACACAGCTGAATCAAATGGTTGAATTACCTCTTCAGCATGCCATCAAGTTTGGCAAAGGCCTGGTAACAAGCCGTTCATTTGATTCAGGTATGTCGGAACAAGGATGCATCTAAAAGCTGCCGGTCAGTATCTCTTCAGGAGAAATGCTCAGTGCATCATGGGAAGCCCCCAGGAGCCTAAGTCTATTGCAGCATAACTAAGGGTAGCTACAAGGTCACCCTAAAGGCCTAACTATAAGCTTTGTCAGAAAAGGAAAGCCTAATCTTAAAAGTAGATAATATTACATGCCTTGACTGATTTCCTATTTTTTTTTTGTATGTTTGTCAAACTTAAATGTTTCAGATCATCAAACAAATGTAAATCGTGCAGTTTCTAAATGACGGTGTTTATCATTAAGGACCCTGTTTGAAAAAATTATTGCTCCCTAAACCTAATAACTGGTTGGGCCACCCTTAGCAACAACAACTACAATCAGGCATTTGTGTCGACTGGCAATGAGTCTTTTACACCACTGTGGATGAATTTTGGCCCACTCATCTTTGCAGAATTGTTGTAATTCAGCCACATTTGAGGGTTTTCGAGCGTTGTTGCTCGTCACTGTTGCTTGTTCAAGTCACTTCACATAACTTTTTTCTCCTGTGTCCAGGTCTGCCAGTATGCCCAGAGCTGACAAGAGATACAATTCCTAGGACTAGAGATGTAGGACATTTTTTGTCTGTAAGTGGTACTGTAATACGTACCAGTATTGCCAAGGTAACAGCATTTCATATATATATACATGTGCTATTCAATTAAACTGAGTTCTGCTTCCAACACTGCAAAAAAACATGAGCAGTTTACATATAAGCCACCAGTTAATAGTGGAGTAGTCACATTGTGTCAATGTTTGAATTAAATATTTGTGAAAGGACTCACTTGATACAGCCCGTCTTTGTGGGTAGGTCAGGGTGCAACATGTGACCATAATTTTTTTTATCACTTGGTCAAAGGCCTAGCATATAGTGTCATCACAGGACTGCTTTAGTGGGAAATCTCCCATGGAGTGAATTACTTTAGTTGATGGGGCATCACGAGAAGGCCGTGCTGGCTCCTCCAGCCCAGATTCAGCGTTGGACGACCCCACGTCACCGCTTAGTGCAGTGCAGACACTACACACCATTACTGGTTGTGAACGCATCCCCACACACTGCCCCAACGGGGGAGTGGGGGAGGGGTTCAGCAGTGTCCACCAGACCCTTTTTTGGTGGACCAGGGTGTGCGTGCAGCCCATATCCACCATAGCCTGGCATGTACCCCCTTCGCACCTTACTGGTATGCTGTACGTCCCTCTTAGACCGAAGGAGGGTGTTATAGGGCAAGCAAAACGGGACATCTCTCCCACACATCCCAGCAGACCTGTCCTGGCCCCCCCACACTCCACACTCCTGCCCCAGCGGCTCCCAGTGAGTGGAGGGTGGTGTGTGTGTAGAGGGGAAAAGGGTTAGATGAACCATCAGGTGCTGCTCTGCAGATGATGCACCGCAGCCTGCTACCGATGCATAGCGGCTAGCTCCACCACCATCTTCGCCAGCACTTCCACCAGCAGAATAGGTTGCGGGTCCATCATCCCATGACTGAGTTTTGGCATCACTGTGACAAAAGGACCCGAAGCACACAGCGTTGCAAGTCGAGTGATATTTTATTTGCATTTACGCACTTTTTGGTTTGTGCAACTTCCCTGCTGTCCTCCCGTCGGGTCCCGGCATCCTACTGAAATTGGGAAGGCATGACCAGGTGATTGAGAACAGCTGTGTGGGTTATCCTCCCCTGACATCACACCCTGAACCCACTGCTACAACCCTCTGCTGCAGCTTAGCCAAAACCACACACCCCCACAGATGCCTTCCTGCCTTTATTCTTATTCATGACCATTATTAGTTATGTGTAACATCCAGAGAGCGAGAAATATGTTTCCTAATGTCTAACAAGCCTTTTACAGTTAAGCTTAACTGTTGAAACACCAACACCTGCTTATGTAAAAAAGCTGAAAAACACAAATCAGACGTTAATCTGAATTAATTTTTTTCCAGTAGACTTCCAAAAATAATAAGGCAGTTGGTGTTTATAATAAAAAACCTGATAATTTAATGAAAAGACTTTTAATGTTGGTTTCATTGAAAAATTAACAGTTAAAAAACATAACACATGAACATCAGATGCTACAGAAAGTAGATGATGTTACAGAAAGTAGCATCAAATCAACGTATGCTCCAGTGACACATTAAACTTCAGTAAAACTAAGCAGCTATGAAACTTAACTTTAATCTGAGCCAAACTGATTTGCTCAGGAATAAATAAGTCGGTCAAATAAACGTCGCCTGGTAGATAGAAATCACTTAGGTTCTATCTAGTGTTTAACCTCCACCCAGAGCTAAAACTCACTGGGGTATCGTGAGCTATCATGAGGTATTTTAAAGCTTTACTTACAGTTTAGAGCACCACCACCATTGCTGCTTGTGTTTTGAAATGCATTCTGGGACACCTGGCTGCCCCAAGTCCACGCTACCACCAGTTCATAGCAATCGATTGTGTAAGATCGACCTGTCTTGATCAGCTGCAGTGGCAGCATAACCCCGCCCCCTGACTTTGATGGGTGAGGCTGACAGAATGAACACAGCAGCAGGGCCAGGAGTGTCAATATGAATTCATTAAATACATAATTAAATAATTAATTTAATGGGCCATTCATTAATTAAAATAGCAAATAAAGAAATATTTTATGAAATGGATTTAATTAATTATGCACATATGTAATTAATGAATTTTTTCCAGTTTTAATTCATTAATGATGCATTTAATTGATTATTTAATTCTGTATTGATTTTTTTTTTTTAGCAATCGAGACCCTCCATAAAAGTTATCCAGTGCTGGATAGCTTTAATCTGACAGACGGTCGTGGCATGATGTGTTGCTTTTTGATATGTTAGCCTTCTTCACTTTGTGAGACAGCTTCTACTGATTACCAAGGAACAATCATTCATTCATTTCCTTCACTTATCCAATTCTGGGTTGTGAGGGGCTGAAGCCTGCGAGTCACTAACTATACTTGATTGGTCATTAAAATCTGGGCAGCTCACGCATGTAAAGTCTGTGTGTAGGAAACATTGCGTCATACAAAGGATTATTGAATTATTCCATCAGTTTATTCGATTAATAAATTGAATGCAAGTTTAAATTCAACGAGACACAAAAAGTCACTTTGTAAACTTTGAGGTGGTGTTTGGACAGGGAGCAGAGCCTTACACAGGTCCAGTTTGTTCTCTTTGAGTTTTACTGACAGCTGTGTCTTTTTCCTCCTCTCGTAGGTTCTGGAATATGAGCGTGACTACATGTGCACAAAGTGTCGTCATGTTTTCACAATGCAGGCAGAATTTGAGCAGTTCTACACGTTTGTCCCACCTGTGGCCTGCCCTAATCCTGATAACTGTAACTCATATAAATTCACTTGTCTATCTGAAGGATCTGAGCCTGCTGCTTGCAGGGATTACCAGGAGATCAAAATTCAAGAGCAGGTTAGGCTTTTAAACATGAGTGTCTTGATTTTATTTATTTGATTTATGTATTGATTTTAAACATTTCTAAACATAATTAAAACGTTAAGTTATGTTGTTTTATGCGACTAAATAAAACTTAACTTGCTGAGTGCGTAAAATATGTCATTTTTATTGAAATGTACCCATCTTACAACAGGTGCAGAAACTTTCAGTGGGCAGTATTCCTCGTTCTTTACTGGTAGTTCTGGAGAATGACCTCGTTGACAGTTGTAAATCTGGTAAGAAACATAAATGCCAAAACTGTCCAGATACGCTTCTCCTGATATCTTACATTTTGTGGCTCAAGGCAAGTCGAGTTCAAAATGCATAGCAAAGCAAACAGAAGGTTGTCACTGGGAATCCACATCAGTGCTAGAAATATATGTATTCTAACTCATAATAGATGTTTGTAGTGAAAAATAATGCAACAAAGGTAGTTGTATTATGATTACTTTGTTTTAATAACTGTTGGAAACCAAAATCAGACCTGAAAATAAAATTTAAATAATTAATTTATCTCATGTATTGGCTTTTGGACTGTATGCTCTCAGGAGATGATGTCACTGTTTATGGAGTGATGTGTCTGCGCTGGAAACCCTTTTATGATGGCGCACTTTGTGATGTGGAGTTGGTCCTCAAAGCTAACAACATAGAGGTAAACAACCAGCAGGCTGCTGCTGGACAGCTTGTAAAGGATGCTCAGGAAGAATTTGAAGACTTCTGGAATAGCTACAAACATAATCCTATAGCTGGTATGTATAATTTACTGTGTAAGACTATTATATTTGTGTATCTTGCTCTATATCCATTTATTTTGTTTCCCTCTCTCTTATTTGTAGGTAGGAACCATATCTTATCGAGCCTGTGTCCACAGGTTTTTGGCATGTATGTAATTAAATTGGCAGTGGCCATGGTCTTGGCTGGGGGAGTTCAGAGAATAGATTCTTCTGGGACCAAAATTAGGGGTATGTGATTTTTCTCTTTTTTAAATTTTTAAATAATACATGTGAATATTTTCAAGTATCTGAAAAGAATGACTCCTACAAACCAGTAAATAAACTTTAAACATTTCTAAGCTGTGCCTTTGAAGTAGAATCTGGCCCTTTGCAGTTAATTTTCTTTTGAACCAACCCTCAATCCATTTTCTGTCGCTCATCCGGGTTCTGGTCGTGGCTGGAGCAGAGAAACCGAAACTTCCCTCAGCCCAGCCACCTCCTCTAGCTCATCTGGGGGGACACTGAGACATTCCAAACCCTGGGCCTTCTCCTGGTAAGACAACCGGAATACCTCACCTAGGAGAAGTCCATGAGGTATCCTAGTCAGAGGCCAGAACCACCTCCTTTTGAGTCCCTCTTGAATGACCGAGCTCCTCACCCTATCTCCAGGGGAGAGCCCAGCTACTCTTCGCAGTAAACTGATTTCTACTGCTTGTGTCTGGAACCTCATTCTTTTGGTCACTCCCCAGAGCTTGTGACATAGATGGAAGAGTGTAGGAACATAGCTTGACTGGTAAATGGACCGCTTTGCTTTTATGCTCAGGTCTCTCTTGTTCACAACCGGTTGGTATAGCATCCGTATCACTGCAGACACCTCTCCAATCAGTCTGTCAGTCTCGCGCTCCACTGTCCTCTCACTCGTGAACAACAGATACTTGAACTCCTTCACTTGGGGCAATAACTCATCCGTGACTCGGAATTGGCAATCCACCCTTTGCCGACTGAGAAGGATGGTCTTGGACTTGGAGTTGCTAACTCTCATTCTCGCTGCTTCACACTTGGCTGCATACTGCTCCAGTGCGAGCTTGAAGTTCCCCACCTGATGAAGTGAAGTGAATCACATCATCCTCAAAAAGCAATGATGAGATTCTGAGGCCACCTGTGGGCTCACCACCCACAGGAGGGGCCACAGAGGTGGTGAGCCCACAGGAGGACAGACCCACATTGCTTTTTCGGGCCCTTCAATAGTCTCATAAAAGTTAAAATTGTGACTGTCTTGTGACAGAATGTAAACTGACAAATCAATGCCTTTACGTTGTTTTTCGTGTTTTACAAATGGCCCTCTGTGGAATGTGTGTATTCATGATTTGCTCCTTCTAGGCGAGTGTCATATGTTGCTGGTTGGTGACCCAGGCACAGGGAAGTCTCAGTTCCTGAAGTATGCTGCCAAGATTATGTGTCGCTCCGTACTCACAGCTGGAATTGGCTCAACAAGTGCAGGTAGGTCCTGCTTGTCCCTTTTTAAAAAAAAAAAAAAAAATTAAAAAATTATATATATATGTATACACACAAACACAAAATGCAGCTGTTTATTATTAAGGGGAAAAAATGCAAACCTACATGGCCCTGTGTGAATATTGTATCATATCTTTGGAAAACTGAGTTCAGTTTCTCTAGCCACACCCAGGCCTGATTACTGCCACACCTGTTCTCAATCAAGAAATCACTTAAATAGAACCTGCCTGACAAAGAGGAGTAAGTCAAAATATCTTCAAAAGCCAGACATCATGCCGCAATCCAAGGAAACTCAGGAATAAGTGAGAAACAAAGTAACTGAGAACTCTGTCTGGAAAAGGTTATAAAGCCATGTCTAAAGCTGAGGGACTCCAGCGAACCACAGTGAGAGCCATTATCCACAAATGGGCGTAGCAATGACTCATCCAAGAGGCCACAAAATACCTCAGAACAACATTCAAAGAACTGCAGGCCTCACTTGCCTCAGTTAAAGTCAGTGTTCATAGCTCCACCATAAGACAGATATTGGGGGAAAAAACTGCCTGCATGGCAGAGTTCTAAGAGGAAAACTATGCCTGAGCAAAAGGAACAAATGGTAAATGGAACCATGAATTCTGCCGTCTACCAAAAGATCATGAAGGAGAATGACTGGCCATCTGTTTGTGACCTTAAGCTGAAGCGCACTTGGGTTCTGCAGCAGGACATTGATCCAAAACACACCAGCAAGTTCACCTCTGAATGGTTTAAGAAAAACAAAATGAAGACTTTGGAGTGGCCTAGTCAAAGTCCTGATCTGAATCCGACTGAGATGCTGTGGCATGATCTTTAAAAGGTGGTTCACGTGCGAAAACCCTCCAATGTGGCAGAATTCTGCAAAGACGAGTGGGCCAAAATTCCTCCACAGGGCTGTTTTTATAAAAAAAAAAAAAAAAAAGTTGTTGTTGCTAAGGGTGGCCCAACCAGGTATTAGGTTTAGGGGGCAATCAATTCAAACAAACAAGCAAGCAAACACAGTCACGGGGTCAGCATCATCAATTAACACTAGTGTCCCTGTGACACTGGCAGCCATGCACGCCCAAGCCTTCACGCTGCCTCGACTGTGTTTTCTCTTCACCGTGGAATTGTTTCTACGATCCTCCACCACTGTTGTCTTCCGTGGACGTCCAGGGCTTTTTGTGTTACTGAAGTTCACCAGTGATTTCTTTCTTTCTCATGAAAGAAAGGAATCATCTTTCAGTCAAGTGTCCAATTACTTGTGATCCCTTTTAAAAAGATGGTGGCACATGTTAAGGAGCTGAAACTCCTAAACGATCAATCCAGTTTGAATGTGGATACCCTCAAATGAAAGCTGAGAGTCTACACTTTATGTCCATGTCCATTATAACTATAATCGGAATATATTTCAGTAAACAGTTGAAAAAAAAACAAAAAAATTTTTTTTTGTGTGTGTGTGTACCTGTTTAGACATCTTTGTGGGGACCAAAAATGGGAAGTTTACTATACTTGTGGGGACCAATAGCCCTTATAGGGACCAAAATCCCGATCCCCACCAGTTTGAAGGCATTTTTGAGATTCAAAATGTGGTTTTAGTGTCAGGGTTACAGTTAGGTATTTAGAAATTGTGGCTCAGTTTGTCTTTCTTTAAAACTTAGGTGCACAGTCCTAGGGATCGGCTGTAGCATCCTGTTTCCCCTTGGTTCCTGTTCTTCCTTCTGCCACCATTCTCCTCCTCTTCTTCGTCATCTCTTGTGCGTACCATTCTTGTGTATTATTGATATTGTCCATCCCCCCCATTCATTTAATCCTCTAAGACCCGCTGTGATCTCGAATCAAAGTATGGTAGAGTACACAATCAAATCTCACCCATATTCCTTATTTTACTCTCTTCTCCTTGTAGCACAGGTCTCCCAACACTCTCTGATGGAGATTCAGCCTCCAAAGATTAATTTTTAGATTTTAGTTTTTCTTTTTCATATCAAAATTGCAATTTCCAAACTCATGCGATTGGTAAATCACCAAATATGACAACATACTGTTAGTATTTACACTCGTCAACCAAATGCTGCCATGCAGTTTCTGTGGAGGGAGCCTGTGTTTAGTAGGATTTCTCACAACAGCTTTCACATCCTTACAACCTTTAATTTTTTTTTTTTAATTGAAATTTTTTTTTTTTTTTGGGGGGGGGGTGAAATTCATACTCGTGAAATAAGTCTGTTCAGGGCTCTCTTGTTGTTTATTTTACTTTCTCACATGAAGCACTTGGGTGGTTTTTCACTACCCTCATCTCTGCTCCTATGGCATCGAAACAGTAGGCCTTTAGTCCATTTTCGTTTTTGAAGCTTCCTTTATTTATTTCACACTCTTACTCTATTAACCATACATCACATGGATGTAACCTATACCTTTTATTTAGATCAGAACAAAGATTAAGAACAGACAAACCACCAATATACGGGCAGGTCCTCC
Organism: Etia nguti; assembly: GCA_015106755.1. NCBI lineage: Eukaryota > Metazoa > Chordata > Actinopteri > Cichliformes > Cichlidae > Etia > Etia nguti. The sequence goes on from VUQG01045659.1 coordinate 37,075, forward strand.
AATCTTGGCTCCTGGAGTATCCTAGCAGGTCATCCACCCCATCATCCCTCCCCACGCCCCCCTTTGGGTCCTGATGGATTCATTAGTGTCACATATTCATTATATATCATATTCACAATACCTCAGGCAACCAATACAAGAGACAACTAAAAAGCAACCCCCTCCACTCATATATGTGGTCCTTTAATTCAAGAAGAAAAAAATGTACAATCCACATCTAATACAGGTACATTCAGGCCTAATGGAACATAAGTGTTTAGTCGCTCTATCCACCCCCTCTCCATCCTTCTCCGCTGACCGACCGACCACTCTGGATTCGCCTGCAAACCCATAATGATCAATGCCCCCTCTGCATGCTTCTTAAAGTGGGTGGCCACTAAAGTACGCGACTCCGCCGAATGGATAGCATATAGGTGTTGCTGCAAATGCACTCTCAAACGGGCCCCAGTCTCCCCCACATATATCAACCCGCACCTGTTACATTGAATGACATAAACCACATTTTTTTTTATCTCCAGAGAGAATTTCCCCATAATTGCCCAGGAGGCTCCACTATGTGGGTTGCTTATCATGCACTTCTGTACCAAAAACTGCAACAATGTCTCAGGTGGTTGATTTTCCCTCCCCTCCAATTTAGCTCTAACCAATAAGTCACCTGAACTTTGATTTTTCCCTTAGGGCTCTGATCATCCGTGCTTCAAATGTATGTCCCTGAGTCTGCATTTCACAAAGATTTTGCTGAATTCTACCGAGAAGTGGGGTGTACTTCTTATGAAAAGTACTGACAAAAGGTAAAAGTCTCTCCCCTACCGTCATTTCCTTGGTGGTGTTCTGACCAGAAAGAGTCCCCGGTTCAGTGTCCATCCAAAGACCATCAACTCGTATCCCCGCGCCACCCCGCCCCTCCCAAAAATCACTCCGTATACACGTCTTAGGATTACGAAGGCCGGAGAGCGTCTCCCTCCGTATCCTCCTCAGGAAGGAGCGTGAGTACCCCCTCTTTCTCAAACTCCTAAACAATATGGGAGTGGCATTATGAAAATCCACCTCCCTGCTACATATTCTGTGAAATCTCAATATTTGGGATTTCACTATTCCCCGGCACATGTGTGGCGGGTGATAGCTTAATTTATGGAGGAGCGCATGCGTATCTGTGGGTTTAAAATATGCTCTTGTGGGCCTTGAAAAAGACCGTGGTGTCTAAGAAATTTATTTCTGAGTTGCTGTGCTCTGCTTGAGTTTTATGGACGGGTGATGTATATTCAATATATGTACGAATTGTTTGAACGTGTCCTCCCCATACGCCCATGCGCCTATGATGTCATCTAAAAAGCGCAAATAAAACACCGGTTGTAATCGGCATTTGGACAGCGCCTCTCTCTCCCAATTGCTCATATATATGTTCGCGTAGGACGGTGCATATCTCTGGCCCATAGCCGTTCCTTCCATCTGCAGATAAAACTTATTATCAAACTGAAAATCATTGTTAACAAGGCAAATCTCCAAAAGCTGAAGGATCTCCGTGTCAGGGCGGGCAGGATCTGGGTAGCGCCGAAAGATGTTATTTACGACCCTCAATCCCATCTGTGTATTGATATTGGTATACAGGCTATATATGTCTATTGTAAATAGCAAAGCATTATTAGGTACTGTTATGGAGCGAATGATTTGTAAAAAATGATATGTGTCCTTTAAATAACTAGTTTGATTCTTTTCTTGGGCCACTCTCGAATAAACAATATATTGTGAAATATTGTATGTTGTGCTACTACAGTCAGACTATTGGCCTTCCCGGTGGGATCTCAGATTTAACTGTCCATGTGTCGGGGTGCTTCTGAATTTTCGGCAACAGATCATCAGGCCCTAATAAATAATCACGCTGCTTCGCGGAGATGTATCTCTTGTGATATAGTGAGTGGACGATTTTCCTAATTTGCAGCTGCACCTCAGGCTGGATTGAATTTGGAATGCATCTATAATATTTTTCATTTCCCAGTTGTCTCTGGGCTTCCAACCTGTACTGCTGCTTATCCATAATCACAATTTTGAGCCTTTATCTGCCGGCTTGATCACGATATTCTTGTTCCCCTTTAATTCTCGAAGCGCCTGTTCTTCCTCCACTGTAAGACTGCCCTCCCTCCCCACCTGCGGCTGAAATGAGTGGAACAACCAAATGTCTCTCTTTATTAATTCCTTGAGCGGCTCGCTCAAAGCTCCCCACTCCGGCTCCCACACAGATGGTAAAACGAAGTGCTCCCTGTGAAAGTCATCGGTTTCAAAATTGTCTCATAGCTTCAATCTTCTGTGATACCAGTGTAAGTCTTGGCGAAGCTCCTCCTGAGAAAATTTATATGGAGCTGGGATAAAAGTCAGGCCCTTCTCTAATAAACTTATTTGCGCTGCAGACGGAATAAACAGCTTTGATAGATTTAAAATGTTAAAGGAGGAAGACCAACTCAAATCTGGCGGGGGAGTGGAGTTTCTCTCCGAGCTCCGCCGCTCCATTTGCGGTTCTATTAATCCTGCGTTTAGCTGCAGGCTCTCACACCAGTGAGTAAAGATTCTCGCGGCCGTCTCCTCCATCCAATGGATCCCATCTGCAGTGGTGTGAAAATGTTGTTGTGGAATACATGACAGGTAATTGTAATGGGTGCTTATGAAATTATTGATCATGGTGAGATTATACCTCTGAATTGTAGAAAGTGACCTGGAAAAGTGAACCTGTGCAACAAAAATATCTGCGTTTGGAAACGTGGCTCGTGCACCATGCACCACCCTGCGCAACTGTTTGAGGTTTTTTGAGGATCCTGATCTTTATTATTCAAACCCACTGATAGCACTACCAATCCCGTCTCCTCACACACCGGCGCAGCCTCTAGCAAGTTAAAAAAAATGATAAAAATTAGCTCCCGGGTTACAGTTAGGTTATGGTTAGGTTTAGGTCAAGGGTTAGGGTTAGGCATTTAATTTTTGATGATTAGGGTAAGCGGCTAGGGAAAGCATTATGTCAATGAGATGTCCCCACAAGGATATGAATACACCCATGTTTGTGTGTATATATATGTTTTGACACTAAGTTGTTTTTTTGTGTGTTTTTTTTATGTTTACTGAAACATATTCCAATTACAGTTATATAAAATTATTGAGCACATAACCAATGTGTATTAATGAAAGGGGGGAAAGTATTGAACACATGAAGAAAAATAAGTGCAAAAAGTCATGGAAAGACACAACACCAGCTAAACTCTGTCAGATTAGAAAACAATCCTGTCACTTAACACTTGTGAGTTAATATTATCTGGCTCCGTCCCAACTGATGGCCTATACAAAGGTGTCTTATTTGCAAGGTTCCAATTGCCAGAAGGTGAAAGAACACAATTTCACCATGAACCAGCCATGACCAGGTGCTCTCCTGCAAGATTTCAGACAGAGGTGTAAAAAGTAGTTTTATTAGCTAACCCTAACCCGAGTTCATAGATGGGGCCCATTATTAAACATAATTTATGGACATCTATGGTTTGACTTCTTTGTCGTGTGTGTGTAACATAGGTTTCAGATACTGTTCATTTTTTAGGTCTGCCACTTTTGTCCTGTACTTGTCCACTTTTCTCACATTATTTAAGACACACTGAAACTTTTTCGAGATATTGGGGAGGAGAGAGTTCTCCCCATGATCGGAAGGTCGGGGGTTCAAATCCACCGAACTGCTACCCTGAGGTACCCCCGAGCAAGGTACCGTCCCTACACACTGCTCCCCGGGCGCTGGATTGGCTGCCCACGGCTTCATTGAGTGAATGGGTTTAATGCAGAGAGTAATTTCCCTACAGGGATTTAATAAAGTATAAAGTATACAAAATATACCAGCTTTTGGGCTAACAGCTCTTTAGGAATCACCTTGTTGGTGCAAAAATACTAGTTCATGGTTTTCAAACTGTGTTGTTTCTTTGAGTAGACACAGTGACTCATTACTTTATGCGTTACATGTTTTTTTGTTAAGTGGTTTAACAAACAATAAAATATTCCTCTGATACATGGACTGGACTGAAAATGAGCTAAAACACATCCAGTTTCCCCCAAAACTTTGAAAGGTCCGAGAACTATCGCTCATGATGATTTAAAAAAAATTATAATAAAATTTGCCTTGTTTGGAAGCAATGTCAAGAAAAGAGGGGTGGCTCAGATATTTGATTAGTATTGTATGTAAAAATATATAGTGTATGTATTACTTCATAAAGTGAATGTGTTTCCAAAGGACTGACAGTAGCAGCTGTGAAGGATGGAGGTGACTGGCATCTGGAAGCAGGAGCCCTGGTCTTGGCAGATGGTGGTTTGTGCTGCATTGATGAATTCAACAGCATCAAGGAGCAGGATCGCATCAGCATCCATGAAGCTATGGAGCAACAATCTATTAGTGTTGCTAAAGCTGGGTAGGACTCTCATGCGTTTACATATAAATTCACATCACCAGAAGCATTTCAAACACCACAGAACGTCCATGATCATATACAGTGCTGTGGAAAACTATTTGTTAGGTTAGGTTTTCTTTCTTTGTTTTTCTTTTTTCCATCTTTGTCACACTTGAATGTTTCCAATCATAAAACAAATTTTAATACTAGACAAAAATAACTTAAATAATGATTTCATTTATCACAGTAAACCTACCTGGCCCTGTGGGGAAAAATAATTGTTAAATCATAAATTAAAGAGAACATGAAAAACTAATCAAAGGCTAATTTACATAATGGAGATATAACAATGTCTGTGAAGCTTGATTTAGGAAATAAGTGCTTTAAGTTTTAAAAACATGTTTAGCACCATCTTCTGTCAGTACCAAACATGACGTCATGTGGTTGGTTGGTTGAGGCTAATAGACATACATTAGTCAAATGCCAAAAATGTAATAGTGGATGCCAGGTGTTACTCTAAGGAGGGAAACCCTCCAAAAAAACGAACGGAGCAGTGGAGCAGCCAAGGGAATAGAACGATAAAAAAAACTGTATCAGTAAAATATATTTTATTATACAAAAGGTTTAAAAGCAATTGAAACAACCCTGGCCAGGGAGAACACACAATAAAACCCAATAACACATAAACACCCTAAAAATCCGGTGGCGTCCGCCACGGCGTTAAAGTCACTACAAGTCCGGTGGCGTCAGCAACAACGTTGAAATCCAGTAATTCGGCGCGGGGCAAGGAAAAGCCCGGTGGCATCCCCAGCCGTCCCGACTGTCTCTCCACTCCAGAATACTAGAAGAGAGAGGGGCAGCGACAGTCACCGTTCTTTCTAGTGAGCCGGGTTACTGCAGCACAATATGACGCGGGACTTACCCCAGATAGGCAGAGCTCCCAACTCTGCCAGCCGCTTTTCTGTGTCACGCCAGCACTATGGTATCACCGTGGTAGGTAGGGCGCTGTCCCGTTGCCAACTAATCCCCCACCGTAGCGTCCGCGGGGAATCCAGCTATTCCAACAGCAGCACAGCTCCCTCTGCCTCTCCACGCACTGGCTGTCGTATGCCCTCGCCACGTACTGCACACCCGCCTGCGCCTGCGCCTGCGCCTGCGCCTGCGCCTGCGCCTGCGCCTGCGCCTGCGCCTGCGCCTGCGCCTGCGCCTGCGCTGCCGCCTGCCACCATCTACTCCGCCATCTCTGCTGCTCTTCTTCTCCTGACCTGCCAGGCCCTCTTATTGGGCCTCTGTGACCTCCCAGGTGTGCCAAGTTAGTAATCAGGGAGGGGCGGAGTCTCTCCAGGACAAGTCAACAATAAATGCAATAAAAGCATGCAATAAAAGCATGCAATAAAACAAGAATAAAACACTATACAATACTAAAATATTAACAATAATAAAACACAGCAACTCATGCGAGATGAAAACCTAGTTAACTTGTCCATTTCCACCCCGTGACATGAGGAGCATCATTTTGAATTCAGTTCTGGATTTAACAGGGAGCCAATGAAGGGAAGCCAATATAGGAGAAATATGCTCTCTCTTTCTAGTCCCTGTCAGTACTCTTGCTGCAGCATTCTTATTGTAGATTCTACCTTATAATTTAAAATGCCTTGAGCCGACTGTTGTTGTGATTTGGGGCTATATAAATAAAATTGAATTAAAATAAATTGAATTTTGGATCAACTGAAGGTTTTTAGGGAGTTTAACAAAATAACAAAATACAGTAGTCCTACCTAAAAATAATAAATGCATGAACTAGTTTTTCAGCATCACTTTGGGATAGGATGTTTCTAATTTTAGAGATATTGTGAAAATAGAAGAAAGCATTTAATATGCACATTGAAGTACATATCCTGGTCAAAAACAACTCAAAGATTCCTCAAAGTGTAACTGGAGGCCAAGGTAATGGCTGGGAGTGATCAGCTGAGATGGTTTTCAGGGAATACTCTTAAAAAAAAATTTTTTTTCTCAATGCCATATGCCAGAACAAGAGTCTCAAAGTGGTGGGTGGGCGGGGTCCTTTACATTATGAGAGAAGCCAATTAAGTCTAATAACAGATTAAATGTCCTGTTGAGGCTGTCAGTTTTAGCATCTACATGGATGTTGAAATCAACCACAATAATTATTTTATCTGAGCTGAGCATTAAATCAGATAAAAAGTCTGAGAAATCAGACAGAAACTCTGTGTAAGGCCCAGGTGGACTATAGATGATAACAAATAAGACGTTTTTTTGAGTTTTCCAGCTGGGGTGTACAAGGCTAAGCATCAGGCTTTCAAATGAATTAAAAGTCTGTCTTGATCTTTGGGTGATTAAAAGGCTGGTGTGGAAGATTGCTGCCACACAGCCCCCTCGGCCTGTGCTTCGAGGATTCTGACAGTATAACTCACTAACCGACATAATCATCCTGCTGTAACCAGGTTTCTGTAAGGCAGAGAAAATAAATTATTAATTTACTGCCAACTGAGAGTGATCATCTTTCCAGTCTGTCCTGAGTTTGCCCCAGCACCTCCTAAAGCGGAAAGCTTATTTCTGGCTCTTTCGGTCACTACCTAAAGCTTGTGACCATAGGTGAGGGTGAGGGTGAGGATGCAGGTCGAGCAGTGAAATCAGTACAGCATCCGCAGCACCAGTCCATCTGGCGATCTCCCGCTCACCTTTCCCCTCACTTGTGACCTTGAGTGGGCAGTCCACCCTTTTCCAGCTGAGGACTATGGCCTCAGAGGTGCTGATTCTCATTCTAGCCCCTTCACCCTCTGCTGTGAACCTCTCCAATGCGAGCTGGAGGGCACTGCCTGATGAAGCCCACAAAACCAGAGAAACATTACACCGTTTTTCTATTTGATGCAGTTGTAGATGCTAAATTGTTCTTTCTTTGTGAAAATGTATGTTTATACATTTTTGCTGCCTTTTGGTTTGTTTTTTGTTGGTTTGGGAGCAGACACAGTCTCTAAGAGGATGCAGGTTTTGGGGGGGGGGGTACACTTTAAATTCAAAATTGTTGACCAACGGGTTTAGACTGACCAAATATGACGTTTCAGTTGTAGTCCTCTGCCCTATTAATATTTACTTACTTTTGGTAATGTAGTTTATTATTATTGGAGTCTTATTGTCTTGATGCTGTTATTGTTGAAACGTTTTTTTTGTTCAGTCTTGTTTATTTTATCGATTTATAAAAAATGACCTCATTTTTCTGTTCTTAAATATTCTACACTACTAGCAAATATAACCTGCATTGGGCACTAATTAATTAATTAATTTTAGTCATTATAATATCTATGCAAACTCTCCTTAACAATGTCTACTTTTAAGTATGTTCATAAGGTTCTGGCATCTAGTCACGGTTATCAGTGGCTCGTTTTGTGTTTATGACCTTGTCCACTCATGGGTGTTTAGCAGGGTTTCCTTTTTTTTTTTTCTTGTTCTACTTGTGCCAAGTGGCTCATTTTGTTAAGACCTTGTTTATGACCTAGTCTACTAAAGGCATGCTCATTGGTATTCAGCAGAATCTTCTCTTTTCTTTCTCCTATTGGCTCATTTTGCTGAAGAGCTACATGTGAGCTGCCAGTTTGGATAGAACATCATTTAATCCAGCCGACAGTTTTTTTTTGTTTGGTTTGTTTTTCTGTTTCTCATCAACGGGGCCTCAGGACCAACTCACTCCACTTTCCCAAACAACAGCTCAGCTCATGGGTCTCATTTACAGCCTTCTACATTCCTCTCCTTCCTATCGTTTATACATTTACTTACCTTATAAGTTTTTAAACATCTCCTAAGTAGCGCGTTGAGATCTTAACAACTCTTTTTTTCCCCTCCTTTTCTTATTTACAGTTATTTCACACAACAATACTGTACTCAAACTCTCACAGAAATATTATACAGCATTTTTTATACATATTATACATGCTTGGTCAAAGATTTTACCCAGATAAATGCTACATTTCTAAACTATATGAAACATATATGTGACCTAAGATAAAGGATTATATAGGTGATAATATGTTTAATTACGTTAACCGGGTTATGTTAATAATGATAATAATTATGTTAATAAATGCAGTGATTAACCAAAGATCATGGAAGAAATAATAATGATACTTTTCACACATTTGAAATGAAATGGGTGAAAGTTCAAAAATAATAATGAGGACTATGCTTTCCACAAACAACGTTTCAGACCAAAGTAGGTCAAAGGTCAACATGGATATACTCATAAAATATTCAATAATACCCAGACCTGATTATTTCTAGACCTGTTGGATTAAGAAATCACTTAAATAGAACATTTCTGACCATGTGAAGTAGACTAAAAGATTTCCAAAAGCAACACATCACACAACACAGCGACAGATTGGTGACCTGTCCAGGGTTTACCCCGCCTCTCGCTTTATGACTGCTGGGATGGGCTCCAGCACCCCCCATGACCCTGATAAGGATAAACAGAAGAGAATGGATGGATGGAACACATCAAGAAACCTGATGTGTTCAGGTTAAGAAACAAAGTCATTGACATCTGTCAGTCTAAATGGGTTACAAAGCCATTTCTTTAAAATGCACATCTTTAAAATTGCTACTGCTACTAGTGCCACTACTGATAATGATAATAATAAGAAGTATATTTATTGCATTTTAGTCATTATTTGCATGTTTTCCAAACCACCATAAGTATCAAAATGCTCAAAAATGCACGTACAGAAAAGAAAATTCTAAATGGAAAGGTACAGGCTTAAACCGCCAACCATCCGTTTACTCCAAGTTATCCATGGTCTGGTCATGGGAGCAGCAGTCTAAGCACCAGAACTCCTTCTCCCAAGCTACCTGGTCCAACTTCTCTGGGGGAACACCAAACACTTTGCTATTGCGCTCAGCTCTCTCTTCACCATGACACCATGTCACTTCCTGTTCTTGTTTCATAGTGTAATCTTCATGTGTTTTATCCAGAGCACACTCTCTGTTGATTTGCCCGCTAATTATATTCACAGTATTTACTCATTGTGCCTCAAGGGATTCTCTAGCTTACCTTAGCTTGTAGCCGTTTCGCTAGCAGCATGGGCTTTTCACCTGTCCTGCCTGCACTTTCCTGCTCATTGTGCCAGATGTTTCTCTGCCTCCTTAAGTAATAAAGATACTTGTAATAAGGAGGCCCAGAGTCACTGAATTGGAGACCCAGCTTGGCACCTTGAAAAACCCGTAGCTAGCCTTGTCCGTGTAGCCGGTACAGCCAAAGGTAGCGTAGTTCCTGTTAGCTCTTCCCCGGCAGATTGTCCTGAGCAGCTGGGAAAAGAGGATGGCTGAGTGACTCTGAGGAGGAAGCTTAGACCTAAACATGAGCCCCTGGTATACCAGCAACCAGTTCATGTGTCTAGTTGTTTTTTCCACTTGGTGTCACAAACTCTGGTAATTGCGATTATGTTTTGAGACATGTGAAGCTAGAGATGCCAGCAACTGTAGTCATCTGTCTACCATGGGCCAGAGCAGGCGACACTGAGGGAAATTTAAAACTGCTGGCTAAGGGTAAACGTAAATTCTGTAAAATTATAACTCTCATCGGAAGTGAAGACATCTGGTTACATCAATCGGAGGTCACTAAAATTAATGTTGAATCGTTGCGTAACTGTGAGAACAATGTCTGACTCTTTAGTTTTCTCTGGTCCCCTCCTTGATCGGACATTTATAGCTTCATTACTGTTATCCCCCCAAACCCCATCCCCTTAGAGACCATGGCTACTCGCAGACCAACAAAAAAACCCCCCAAAATCAGCAAAAAATTATTTAAACACAAAAAATTACAAGAAAAGAACAATGTTGCATCCACAACTGCACCAAAGAGTAAAACAGTAAAATGTGGATTATTAAACATTAAGTCCCTCTCTTCTAAGTCCCAGTGGACTTGGAGAAAACATTCAACCATGTCCCTTGGAGTGTTCTGTCAGAGGTGCTTCGGGAGTATTGTCTGGCCTGTTGCTACAAGCCAATTGAATCTTGTACAACCATTGCAAGAGCTTGATTCGCATAGCGGGCAATAAATCGGACGCTTTCTGCACTATAATTTTCTGCTTCTAAATTCTGATAAAATTGAAGTTATTGTAATCGCCCAAAAATCTTAGTAATATGGTAATATCTAACCAGAAGCTGACTCTGGATAGCAGAGTAACATTGTGAGGAATCTTTCTTGACTAGGATATGTCTTTCAATGCACATATTTAACAAATATGTAGGACAGCTTTCTTCCATTTGCGCAATAGCTCTAAAATTAGAAATAATATTGTCTCAGACTGACGCTGAAAAACTAGATTAAAAACTAGTTTATTACTTATAGGCTGGACTACTGTAATTCATTATTAACAGGATGTCCTAAAAACTCCCCGAAAAGCCGTCAGGTAATCCAAAATGCTGCAGCAAGAGTACTGACAGGGACTAGAAAGAGAGAGTATATTTCTTCTATATTAGCTTCCCTTCATTGGCTCCCTTTTAAATACAGAATTGAATTCAAAATCCTGCTCCTCACATACAAAGTCTTGTAAAATCAGACCCCATATTATCTAGTAAATTCTTATAGTACCTTATCACCCCAATAGAGCAATTGACTGGCTTGCTTCTAATTATATAGCCTTCAGGTATAGAATATAATAGCCCTTTGTTGTCATTGTACATGTACAACGGAATTGTGGGTTTCCACACCAACTGTGCCTGAATATAATATAAATAATAGACAGCAGGAATAAATAGCAAACAGGAGAAATAAATAAATATATACACACACACTCTTCTGTAGAACCAGCTTCCAATTTGGATTCTGGAGATCGACAACCTTTCTCCTTTTAAGATTAGGCTTAAAACTTTCCTTTTTCATAAAGCATATAGTTAGGGTTGGATCAGGTGACCCTGAATTCTCTCTTAGTTATGCTTCAGTAGGTCAAGTTAGTGGGGACATACAAATACCTGGCTGTTCACTTCAACAACTGACTGGACTGGATATGCAACTCTGAGGTTGTCTATAAGAAAGAACAGATCAGCAACTCTACTTTCTGAGGAAAGTTGGGTTATTTAATACATGCATGTCGCTTCGAAGTGGTAATGCACAAGCTTTCTGTACTCCTCATGTGAACACTCTACTTAATTTCATAATAGCACCATCTCAGAGTATAGTAATGAAGTATAGTAGCTTGTATACATCCACTTGCTTCATCTACCTCAGGTAAAGAAAAAATTGAAAAAGAAGACGCAGGACTGCTGAGCAATTAGAATCTTATCAGATAAGTCTACGAACTGGTGTCCTCACGTCCCAGATGTTTATAGACTGTTAAAACAGGAGACAATGTTTGGCACCGGGGGGGGCAAACATGGCCCTGTCCCAACTTTTTATGAGATGTGCTATCAGCAAAATGAGCTAATATTTTTCATAAAATGGTACATTTCCTTAGGTTAAACATTGGATGTGTTTTCTGCTGTGAATAAAATATGATATGAGTTTAGGAGATTTGCAAATCATTGCATTGTTTTTATTTGTATACTATATATTGTCACCATTTTGGGGGGGAATAGGGTTTGAAATTCTGAATGTCCTAATCCACATACTGGATTATTTAAATGGATCATTTTAAGTAAGAAAAGTATTTACTTTTTTATTTTATTTTTATCTGTGTGATCCACTGCTCTCTCTTTTCTGCAGCATGGTGTGTAAACTGAATACCAGAACTACCATTCTGGCAGCTACTAACCCTAAAGGCCAGTATGATCCCAACGAGCCACTGTCTTTGAACGTAGCTCTGGCCAGTCCTTTGCTAAGTCGTTTTGACCTGGTTTTAGTTCTGCTGGATACCAGAAATGCAGAGTGGGACCGCTTGATCTCCTCTTTCATTATAGAGGACAGAGGTAGAAGACATGTTTTTGAGTTTGGAAGTGAAATATGACTAAAACAATAAAGTCTGTTGTTATAAAAAATGGTTATAATTGTTCTCTCACATACCCTTCAATGAGGAGAATGTGGTAAAAATGCCCCTTTTCTTGTTTTCTTAAGGACTACCCGATCAATGTTCGAGTCTGTGGTCTATGGAGAAAATGAAAGCTTATTTCAGTGTGATTAAACATTTGAAACCAGTGATGTCAGAAGAAGCCAACTGTATACTGACACGTTACTACCAGCTACAAAGACGGAGTGATGGCAGTAGTGCTGCCCGCACAACTATTCGCACATTGGAGAGTCTGAGCAGGCTGGCTGAAGGTAAGATGAGAAGTTTGACTTCAGGCTAGTTTCGTCATGTTAATTCATAAATTGAGTCTAAGCCAAGTCATTGATTGTGGTCAGGTCTAAAACGAATCCTCTGATAATATTTTACACACTGCTCTTGCAGCACTGAAAGGCATGTAAGATGTTTTTATTCCTTTTTTTGTATTAGGTATCATTTTCTAAGTTTTGAATTATTATTTTTAATTTACAATGTAATGTTAACAATTCTGTTTTCTCTCTAAGAACTTGCTTTTTTGGGGAAGGGCAAAAAGTGTGTACAGTGGTACCTCGCTATAACGCGGTTCACTTTTCGCGACCTCGCTGTTTCGCAGATTTTTTTTTTTTTTTTGGTGCAATTTTGCATTTATTTATTTATTTATTTATTTTTAACAGCGCATTGTGTTCTGCGTCCTGATCAGCTGTAGATCGTTGTCAATCAATCTCCTCCGTGCCGTGTCTCCTGTACAGTACAGAATGCGTTCAGCTTGTCAAATATACATAAATCTTCGATCACTAGCAGTGTGACTCTGAAGTGCTGTACTGTATGTTTGTAAGTTTTCTCCCCAAAAAACACAACAATGTCGACGAAACGTTTTGCACCGTCAAAGGTATCTGCGGTAGCACCCAAAAGGCAGAGGAAGATGCTAACCATTGCAGAAAAAGTTGGACTTCTGGACATGCTAAAGGAAGGTAAAAGTTATCGTATTTTTCGGACCATAAGGCACACCGCATTATGAGGCGCATTAAGCGAAACAAAACAGATAAGTCAAACTTTACTCAGCTCATTCTTCTTGCTTCCTCTACTTCTGTACCATTGATTCATTAATGTTGAATTCTCTCGCAGCTGCTCTATTCCCATGTTCTGGACCTGAAAACAGGCTTTGATCTTTGGTTTCATTCTATAATCTTGGACTTATTTTTCTACAAAGGTTTGAACTTTGAGAGTGTTTAAACAACAGAGAAAAGTGTGAAAATGTTCATGCCTGTCCGAGAAAAGTTTATAAAGTGTGTAGTGAGGGGTTTTACAGCCTTAAAACATCTGTAATAATTGTAAAAAATAAAGCTTGCTACTTTGCGGATTTCACCTATCGCGGGTTATTTTTAGAACGGAACTCCCGCGATAAACGAGGGACCACTGTAAACATATAAAAAAACATATAAAAATACGCCCCCTGTGGGCGGTCTTTAACCTTCAAACTCAACCAGAGGCTTGAGGGTCCTGTGCACCATCTTTGCTGTTCCTAGGACTGTGTTCTTCTGGACAGAGGCTCCAGCAGATCCCAGGAATGACACGTGAGATCTGCTGGAGCCTTCCGCCCAGTTTGCTGGTCACTCCCCCAAGGACTCAGATTCCCATGGGGACCATTGTTGCCTTTACCCTCCATATCTTTAGGTTCTCTCTCAGTTATTGGTATTTCTCGAGCTGCTTGTGTTCTTTCTTCCTGTTGTTGCTGCCACTTAGTGTAACTATATCTATCACTGTAGCCTTCTTCCTCTGCTTTTCCATCACTAGTATGTTCGGTTGGTTAGCCGTCCATTTGTATGTAGAAGTCCACATGACTTAACTTGGTCTTTCTCAACCACCCTAGGGGCTGGATCCCATTTTGGCCTTCGGACTTCTCAAACTCTGCACAGATGTTCATCTGTACTATGCTAGCCTCTTTGTTATGGCGTTCCATGTATGCCCTGTCTGCTAGTATCTTGCACCCTGCTGTTATGTGCTGGATTGTCTCAGGGGTGTCTATGCACAGCATGCTTTGCCTTAGGGCTGGGTATTGTCACTGATTTCTAAAATTGATTCAATTCCGATTCACAAGGTCCCGATTCAAGTCAGTTTTGACTCAGACAGTGAAAATATTATAATTCTGATCATTTATCAGTACTGACACTTGTGAGACTTCATCAGAGGTGTGAGCATCACAGCAGATGCCTTTGTGTCAAAGTAACTGCTATAAAAAGCCAGGCCAGGAAAATCTCCTTCATGTTTTTCTGTGTTTTCTCCTCAGATAACCTTAAAAATATTCTGCAGTAGATCAAAAACAAAAGAAAACCATGAATCAACATATGAACATTACCTGATGCTGCAGAAGTGAAGCAGAGCATAGTTATAGAGGTTTTATTAGAGACACAGCTAAGCATTTTGCAATTTAGCATAATTTTAGAGAAATTTAAATTTCGGTAACTTCGGTATTGAACAGCAGAAATGAGGCTTTCTGGTCGGAAGTCATTTAAAAAAAAAACAAAAAAACAGCAGCCAACAGCAGTGTACACGACTGATACGCAATAAGCAAGCGAATAATGCAGAAAACAGATTTGAGATGGGGAAACTGTTCTTGAAGTAGACTGAGAGAGAGAGAGAGAGAGAGCTGTGCAGGAAGTGTGATTTTTATCGTGATGGAAGCAAAACAGCAAAAGTCAGAGGGAGTTAATGACGATGTATATGAAATATGTAGCGTAGTTTGGATCTTCTTTTGCTGCTGGTTCAGTCAATTTTGGTTACAGTGATGAAACCTGCAGCATCAGAATCTGTGAGATGTCGGCTTTCAGCACCGATGGTGTGTCTGTGTACATGCTGTCGGGTGAACGATCCGCGCCTTGTGTTTACGTCTTTGTGTGGAATCAGCTTACCTGCTCTCATTTACTGTTTTAGCTGTTTGGTGGTTGTTGAAATAGTTTTGTGAGCTTTAACCTGAGATCATTGAAACAAAAATCGATTTCAATCGGAAAATCGATTTTTTTAAACCCACCCCTACTTTGTCTGGTGTGGTAGACCAGGGGCCTGTCCTCCTATGATGGTTCCTATGACTCGATGCCTTATACATGGATCCTGGAATGCCTAGAACTATATAAGATCAACAGGACCCTATACAGGAACATCTGTGTTGAGTATGGCCTAGAAGTCCCGAGGGTAATTGAGAATGACTGAGCTAAGATCCTGTGGGACTTCCAGAAACAGACAGGAAAACTGGTGTTGGCTAACCAACCACCCATGGTAGTGGGGCACAAGCAGATAAAGGCAGCCGTAGTGATAGATATACCTATACCAAGTGATGGCAACATCAGGAAAAAGGAGGATAAGAAGCTGGAGAAGTACCAAGGGCTGAGAGAGGACCTCAAGAAGATGTGGAGGGTGAAGGCAACAGTGCTCCCCGTAGTAATCAGAGCACTCAGAGCAGTGACCTCCAAACCTGGTGAGTGGCTTCAGCAGATCCAAGAAGGACATGAACAGTAAAGATACTGCAGAGGACCCTCAATCTCCCAGGCCCTGGTAGAGGACCAGATGTTGAAGGTTAAAGAACATTCACAGGAGCGAGTGGATTTTTTTTTTTTATTAAATATTTTAATTCGTTACTAAACATTAATCATATCATTATTTAAAAGCAAAAATGATTTTAAACTAAAGTTTTGTTAACTGTCAAGTTGCTAATGATATGTAATGACAATAAAGCTTGTTGCATATACAAATCTGAAGAAAGTGGAACGGCAGCAGTGGCAGAGAAATTTTTGTTAATTTTACAGCCCATGCCAGGCTCATGTACAGAGAGACAGTTACCATAGAAGATGCTGTCATTGCTGTTTCTGTTATGGAGTGCTCTATGCAGGTAAGGTAATTGGCTTTTATGTGTTACTTTAACAATTAAAACCTTTCTATGTGTCTCTTTCAATTTAAAGGGTTTTTCTATTCATTGTATTTATTTTAGCAGGAAATCCCAAAAGGTTGATTCTGTTCATCTGGACGTAGCGTTTTCAGTGGGAAAAACGTTTCTTCACTCATCCGAGTGACTTCTTCAGTCTCAGCTGACTGCAGGTTTCCCCAACCTTATAAACAGTAAACTGAAATTAGCCCACTGATGAACAATGTACCCTTAGGCACCCTCTTCAATTCAGAGATGGTCTTTCCCTTTTCACGTAAATGGCCTCCTTGACTCCCCGCTCCCTGTCCAGGATGTGTACATCCTCATCATTGAAAGAGTGTCCACTGGAGTGTCCCCGATCCTTGGGGTGGTCCAATTTTTAGCGCAGCGTGTTTTGGGGTTTAAAAGCCACAGAGACACGGTGTTTAGAAAAAATGCATCTCAACTGTTCCGATACTCCTGACACATCAAGATCACTAC
>VUQG01045659.1:53890-83160 GCA_015106755.1 Etia nguti
TACACTGCATTACTCTGTTTGTGTTGGGGGACCCGATCCTTGGGGTGGACCAATTTTTAGCGCAGCGTGTTTTGGGGTTTAAAAGCCACAGAGACACGGTGTTTAGAAAAAATGCATCTCAACTGTTCCGATACTTCTGACATATAAGGGATCACTACGGTTTTTCACTTAGGCAGCAGTCCTTCTCTCCTGGATCGGCTGGAGCTTTCTTTAGGTGCCTTCCCAGCTTTGACAAACGTCCAGCTGGGATAACCACATTTACTCAGGGCCTTCTTGATGTGATGTTCTTCTGCTTCCCTGGTCCCTCTGTCTGTGGGGATGGTGTTCGCTCTGTGTTGTAGCGTCCTGATGGCACCCAGTTTATGCTCCAGTGGATGATGAGAGTCAAACCTTAAATACTGATCCGTATGCGTGGGTTTACGGTACACATCAACTTCTAAATGTCCCCAATTACTGATGGAGATCTCACAGTCTAAGAAGGCTAACCTGCCACTTTTCATATCCTCCCTGGTGAATTTGATGTGGTATTCCATCGAGTTAATGTGATCCGTGAATTGTGGTACGTCCTGAGATTTGCTTTTCACCCAGGTGTCATCCACATACCTGAACAAATGACTTGGTGGTGTTCCAGGGTAGGATATCAAAGCCCTCTTTTATACTTCTTCCATGTACATGTTGGCCACAATGGGTGAAACTGGGGAACCCATGGCACACATGTTTCTGCCTGTATTACTAAGCTTTTCCCTAGTGTCACTGGAGTCTTCATGTCATCAGATCTTTCTCTTCTCCATGCACCTTGGAAGTAGGAGAAGTTGTGCCAGAAAAATTTGTTGTTATCAGTTGACTGTAGTACTGATCCTGGCATTTATGCTCAGTCAGGGCAAACACGTTTTCACACCGCTTGTATGTACTATGATCATTATACTAAAATAATTAGCAGGGGTGGATACTAAAGGTAGGATACTAAAGGCTGTGCTATTTTTTTTATGTAAGCCCTATTTGAATGAAACCAGATGTTAAGTATGAAAAATTAAATACCACATCTGATCATTTCTTGCCTCATTTTTTGGTTTTCATTGCCTTTACTGAAACAGAACCCCAACATAACCGTGTGTATAACACAGTTTTACTTGCTGAAAATCTTCTGAAAATATTCATGGCTCTGGTTGCCTAGGTGACCCTCTAATGCAGGGGTGTCAAAGTTAGGGTCCGGGGGCCAGCATTGGTCTGGCAAGACTCCAATCTGGCCCACTGGACATCTCTGAAGAATGTAGAGGAGGACATAAACTTTGAACTGTATTTCCATAAATTTTGAAGCTAGTCCTGCTTATAAAGACTTCCCTCACAGCTATTCATACTACACGAAAGTAATCAAGAAATGGATAAACAATTAAATGAGTGAAAAGTTATCACTATCTACTTTGAATAAATAAATAAGGACATTTTTTTTGGAAGATAAGACACACTTTATATTGCTTGATAATTACAGGACAGTCTGGCTAATGAGGTAACAGAACTTTTTCTGTCATTTATTTTTTACAACTTAAGCTCAAAGAGGGAGTGCTGACAGA
The DNA here is from genome assembly GCA_015106755.1 of Etia nguti. Classification (NCBI taxonomy): domain Eukaryota; kingdom Metazoa; phylum Chordata; class Actinopteri; order Cichliformes; family Cichlidae; genus Etia; species Etia nguti. The sequence goes on from VUQG01045659.1 coordinate 55,462, forward strand.
TCTTTCATTAGTTACAGCAGCATTTACTTGTTGTAAATAAGTGATGAAGTCACACTTCTTTTTCTTATACTAATTTTCAGCATTCTGACCCACTTAAAAATAAAGTGGGCTGTATGTGGTCCACGATGTAAAATGAGTTTACAGTTGTCACTCTCACTTGTAGTCTCCTTAGTTGCTCAGCTGGTTGATTGCAATCGTCACTTGAACTCACCAAATATCATTCACTTTGTGGTCTCTTGTCATCATGTTGCTGTGTCAGTCTTTAACCACATATTGCGTTCTTCTTTTAGGGTGGCGCTCTGCAGGGAAATATGAATACTTTATTCACCTCATTTCCTACTGACCCTGTTAAGCAGTATCAAACTCAGTGTCAGATACTGCTTGAAGGACTGAACCTCCCACTGTTCCTTAAGAAAGAGAGAGACAGACTATCCAGGTGAGTAAATTGGTGCTTTTTTAAAATTTGTTAACTCTCAAAGATAATCCTAATGTTAGATTATTACCTCCTGCTACACACATTTGAGTGCATAAGCAGTGCTGCTAGTAACCGTATCTTTTCTGCCAAGAAATCCCCCATGACATCAAAATCATGACCTAATGATTTGACGTCCACTGTTAATCTATAGTCTTTTAGGCCCCATTTTCTGTCTGTACTTGGATAAAACATATTCAAAAACACATAAGATAACTATTCTTTGACACTTAATGACATGATTCTTTGTATGTTCTTTCTACATTCTTTGAATGTAGCCAGTGGAGTTCAAATTGGGAGCCAATTAGAAATGTTTGTTATTTATGGATTCAACTTTGTGCACGATGAGTGTTTAAAACCCTCTTGTTCATGAGCTCAGCCAGTTAAAAACAGAAAGAGTGGAGCTATCATCATTTTAACTGCAGGTTGTTTTTCTCTTAAGGCCAAAAAGCCAGACATCAGAGGCTCCTGAATTTGATTCATCAACTACTAAACTGAAGCATCTACTCAGTGACGCAAACTCCAAAACACACACTAGCAATTTGGAAAGTGATAATACAGTGGGGAGTGACTCGAATTGGTTCCACACCTCTCTGTCACTGTCCCCAAATGATATGACCTCGCCCATAACTACATCACCTCAAGAAAATACAAAAACTATTTCAAGTGGAATGGATGTGTCTAAAGTAACCAGACAATCAAGCTGTCAAACTGAAAAGTTGACTTTGAGAAAGACTGTTGCTCCAGTTGTTTTTGGAACTATTACCTCTGTTTCAGAACAAAACATACAAGGTGAGAAAAATGAAAGTGTTACAGAAGAAATCTCTAAACGCCAAGAGGAGATACTGAAATATGAGAGACAGGAGCATGAAGCACATCCAGAGCCATTCGGATATCATTTTCAAAAGGTTTCTAGAAGCACAATGCAGTCTAAGAATATGGGAGATAAAGGCTTTGGGCAACTGGACCTGAAACATCAGCGATTTCACAAAGAGGTTGGAAGAAGACCCAGAGAAAGGCTGGTGTTTGGGGATGAAAGTGAAAATGTACTTGAGACAAACCTGTCCACTGACAAAGACAGCTATGTAAAGGAGGGCAAACTGCACCTGACTGAAAGTAGGAAGAGGAGCGCTGTTCCAAGGGAGAACATGGCAGTCGAAGCTGAAACACACTTAGACTTGCGTGGAAAGTTGTCAAGATTCATGTTCAAGCCAAATAAAATGAGAACTTCAGTTGACAACCGTAACAATAATGCCAGTCCAGAAAAGCAAATGAAAATGAGAGTTAACACAAAGAAACCAATTAGTTATAATGACGCACACCTGTGTCAGAGAACCAGAGCCAGCACTGGTGATGAGAGAGATACATTTACTTCCATCCCACTTTCAAAACCAAGTGCTTGTACCACTAATCAAACTACATTACAATCAGAACAGATGAAGACCAGTGTAACTTCCTCGAACTCAGAAACGAAACTCTCAGGATTCTCGTCTATGTGGACAAGTGAACCCACAACAGCTCAAACAAAAATGGAAAATAGTATGCCTAAAAGAGGTGATGCTGATTGTTTGAGAGCTAATTCAAAAGTCCACAAAATTCTAAACATCGCCAACCACATAGGGAAGAAGTGCCAAACAATACCCCCAGCAACAGATTACACACCAGCAAAGAAACGTGAACTAGGGATGGAGTCCACAGCAAGTACAACAATGTCCAAGTGCAAAGTGAAACAGACCAAATTCAGTCATACTGAAAACAATACTGACCATGTAAAAATGGTAACTAGGGGTTCAGTTAACTGTCAAAGCACTGCCAGTCTAAAGAGAAAGTGTTTTGTGAGTCCTCAGGATAATAATAGGGGTGGTTCCAAAGGCCTGTTCTCAGGATTGTCTCTGTTTGACTCTGCCGAGTTAAATAATGATGTTCTTGACACTGACTGGGATCAAGAGGTTTTGAAAAAAACCAAAGTCTGAAATCACGCCGTTTGTGGATAAAGAACCTTTTTCCTGAAGAAAACATAATCTAGTTGTAGGAAATGAATAAGTTTGACAGGATGACCAGAACTCCATCAGTTATGTCAGAAAAGGTTCCTGGGATATAAACTTGGGTTTATATCTTTAGCATAGCATCTAGTCACACAGTTTTCACCAGCTGTCTGCAGTGTGATTTGTTGTACTCCTTTACAATGAAATCCAGAAGAAACTCTCCTCTCCTCATACTTGTAAGATATCCTTCCTTACATGTGCTCAATACAACTTTTTTTGTTGCTTGTTGTTCTACATTACACCTACATGTATTGTTGTCATTTTTAAAAGTGAGTTGCTCACCGAGATCTTTTTGTGCAGCAAATAAAATAAATATAATATGAGACACATCCATGTGTTTTTGTTAATATTTTTCTTAAAGGCCTTTATTTATAAATATTCTGATGTTTTAAGTGAACCTAAAAAATTATGTATAATTTTTTTCACCTTTTTGTTAGCATTGTTTTAGCCTATTAGTTATTTGTGTTCTTGAACACATTTTCTCAAACATATAATGTAAACTGCAATCAAGTTTAAAAAAAAAAATCTTATTCAGTCTTATCTTATTTTAGTAATGTTTAACCCAGGTCCCTACAACAAAGGATAAGGCCTTGATTATACTTTCTGCAAGTTAACTAGGATTAACTTGGGTTCAGGTCTGCAAAAAATGTATCATCACACAATGAGCAGGAGGGTCTGGAGTTTTTGTGACTACGCAGACTGGTCCACAGAGACCTTGTATTACAAAGGACCAACTGTGTATGCGCCCCAGACACCGATCATCAAGCAGACTTGAAAGAAATATAAGCGGAATGACTACTCTGCCATTGTGCCCTTTAGCTATCCCTGTCATCAACACGTTATAATTAAGGCTTAGTACATGGGTCAGTGCTCATACACGGGAGCCAAGATTCAGAACTGGCTAACGGTATGCTGCTCTGGAACTTCGTTGACTTGTATTTTTAAAATGTGCACCATTTCCAAGGCCAGGACCAACTTGACACACAGCGTTTGGGTGTTTGATTGATCGTTTATTTCGAACACATCCATACATATATACAGAATGGAGCATTTACTCCCACCCCCTTCACATATTTATAGCTCAGTCATGTAGTTATGTAGCTGCTTCCTGAGTATATGTAATATACATTAACAACAATATATAACAGTGATGACTTGTCACATTGAAAACACCTCTTGTAGTTTAATGACCCCTCTCATCCCTGTCATGAAGTTTTAATAATTTCGACTGTAAAAATAAGAAGTTTGTATGAAGAAGATATCGAACTTTGTGTGTAATGCCAACTGTCCTTTTTTTGTAATATGAAAAGTTGAATTTAGCATATTTTTATAATTATTTCCCCGTACCTCTACACAATAACTTAAACACAGGAGAATTAGCGAACAATACAGAATCTATAATCTAGAACCTGTTTAACTTTGTTCATGATTGAGATGCTTTTGGACACTTTGTTTTGTTTTTCGCTGTTAGATGAAAGTTGAAGTAAATGACCAAATAACAGATATTAGAGTCCCAACTTTTTTGCAAATGAGATTTGTAGATCTTATCCAAGAGAAGGTTAAGTTTCTGGTTTTTCAGTTGAAAATTGATGTGCAACATGGGAATGTAGTGTATATGTCAGGTGTGTGCTGTCTTAGCCACGATAATCCCTATAGACAGCTTTTCATTTCCATCATTGTAAGGAATGAAAGACTAAACTATCACAATACAATGAAATAGTGTGTATTAGATCTTTTAGACAAACACAGAGCTTTTAACTACTAGTACTTTTAAACATAGATGGATCAATATGTGTGTTTTCTACTGGCAGTTTATAACTTTGAATACGAGCACATCTCATTTTCAGTAGTTTCTGCGTTAAACATAGTTGGCTGTCTATGTACAATTTAACCGATGGGGTTGATTTATTTGAAGCCTGAAATAAGATGTAAAATTCAGATGAAGATAGACAGATGCAGTGATGTTGTAACTAACGGTAGTGACCTATGTCGATGTTTATGTCAGCTCACTGTCTTTCAACACCATGTAACTCTCTCAGTTGAATTGGGATTTGGGTTGTTGAGACTGAATCCCTCTGGTGGAATTGAGCTGCTGGTCCTTCTTTTCCTGTCCTTTATCTTTGAGATCATCAGGTAAAATATCTCCACAATGTTTAAAATGACAGACAACACAGCCATTGCTAACATGAAGATAATAAAGATGCTTTTCTCTGTGGAGCGACTAATGAAGCAGTGTACCTCTGTCTTACATGGGTCCTTGAAACAAGAAACCTTATTTGGCATAAGTATGAAGCCATAGAGGTAGTACTGTCCTATAATGAATGCTACTTCAAGCAAAATCTTGAACAACAATTGAATCGTGTAGCTGACCAGCAAGACGCCTTTGAGGTGTATTTTGCCATGTTCATTTGAATACTTGGGGGCTTTAATCATCTCCTGCTTTTTCCTTTTTTCCTCCAGGCGTCTTCTCCGTTTGTTATCTTTACGAATCACTAATAAGACGTGGCCCAGATAGGTGAGCGTTGGCGTGGAGACAGTGAGAATCTGGAGCACCCAGAAGCGTGTATGAGACAAAGGAAAGGTGTGATCATAGCAAGAATTCTTGCATCCAGGTGTTAGGATGTTACACTTCATGTTTGATTGTTCATCTCCCCATATTTTATCGACACCAGCTGCCAGAATGAAGATCCTGAAGAGAAAAAGAACACTCATCCAGACCTTTCCCAAGACGGTGGAGTGAAACTGCACCTTGTCTAACAAATCAGACAGAAAGGACCACTCCCCCATAATGGCAGCCTTTAAGAGAGAAAACAAAACACAGCAATGAATATGCAGTTGGGTGACAAAAGTCCATCTCGAGAAAAAGACGAGCAATATATTGTCATTGAAACGAGGTGGATTATTTAAGGTGATATATTCATACAAATTTCAATCAAATTGATGCTGAACAATGATGGCTCTTCAGGAGTTACATTTATTATTATACTAATAACATTATGCTTCTCACTTCTTATTAGCTAAAACTTGAACAAGGGAGTAATTGGCACTCTTCAATTAAACATATAATATTACATATATATATAATACCATATTTATACATACACGTGTATCTGTATATAAACATATAATTTGTACAACTTAATTAAATGTGTAATATTTTTTTTGTACTACTTAGAAAGTAATTTTTAATAAATGATTACTTTGTGTGCAATTCAGATGAAAAAAATATGTTGCCTTCAAGGTTGTCCTGAAGCCAAAGTCCTCCTATTGGAAGCTAGCTCCACCTGTAATCACAAAAACTGAAGCAAATTATAAATTGTGAAACTGTCAAATAGACAGAATGCAGAAGACTGACACTTAGAGAAGGGGAGGAGTTCTGACTGACTAAAACTTTGTCCATGGCTCTTTCCTTGCTCTCCATCACTCTTGTTTTGTTATGCTAAGTTGCTGGGAAACAGAGCTGTCTCCACTCTGTATGCATGATGAGATGAACACTTTGTATTCTGGATGTGCATGCCTTGATATTTTAAATAAATATACTGACAACATAAGCAATTAAGGACTACAATTATTAAGCAGTAAAGAATGTGATAGTCTAGGATCCTCTTCTGTCACACCAACTCTCTGCATTGTCCTCCTTCACTACATCCATGAATCTTCTTTGTGAGTTTCCTCATTTTTTCCCCTGTGCCTGGCAGCTCCGCTTTCCCCCCCAATATACTCTTTTCTAATGTTCTCCATCCTGGTCACACCCAATGAAAACCCTAACATCTTCAACTCTGCCACTTCCAGCTTTGTGTCCTCTCTTTTTGTTAGTGCTTCCATCTCCAAACCGCACATCACGGCAGATCTCAAAACCATCCTCCTGTCACAAATCACCCCTGACACTTGACTCGACCCACTCTAGCCTGCCTGGCTTCCTCTCTTGCTCACTGTCTGTTGCTTTGGACGGCTGAACCCAGGCATGTAAATTAATCTGCCCACACTATTTCTCCTCCTTACATGTTCACCGCTCTGTCTCCCTCTCATTCACATACATGTATTCTGTCTTGTTTCTACTGAATTTCATTCTTCCTCTCTCCCAGAGCATACCATCACTTCTCCAGGCTCTTTTCCACCTGCTCCCTACCCTCATAACGATGTCTGTCACCTGTATAATTCACAGTGACTCCTACCACACCTCATCAGTTAATCTGTCCTTCATCACTGCAGACAAGAAGGGGTTTAGAGCCGATCCCGGATGTAATCCGATCCCACTCTTCATACATCTCCTGTATCACTATCACATGCTTTTCTGCCACTGCTGACTTCCTCATGTCATGTTCCTCTTTTGGCACCTAACCATATGCTTTCTCCTGATCCACCAAGAGACAGTGAAACTCCATTTACTGCCACAGATATTTCTTTGCTGAGAGTAGCCAAACTAATGTTAAAGGAGGCCTGGGAACAAAGACAATCCACTGAACCTTTACCCTGTATATGTTCAAAACATCTTAAGCCTCTTACTTAGATTATGTGTTTAATGGCACAGTGCAATATTGCATATATGGCTGTAGTGTGTGTGTGTGTGGGTAGTCATTTTTTGTGACTTAATACAGATAGAGTTAACAGATCATTGTATGTGATTTGTAGTTTATCAAATACATTTTCAAATTGCCATGTTTTTGTTATTTTATAAAGATTTTCAATTCTGAATTACATCGATAGTATCTGATTGTGTGTATGTGTGAAATCCGGTTAAAATTCCTGAACACTGTTAAATATAATCAGAGAATTAAATTCTGTTTTCATAATACAAACTAAGATTAAGTTTCATTTGTACAAAATTGACTTCTCTTGTTTTAAAAACTTTCCTACCTTAATAAGAGTCCTCTTTAGTCCAGTCAGTTTTTGTGTTGTGACTCCGATTATTCTCACTTCCCTGTTATAATTCATGCTAATGTTGCCAAATCATCAGATTCCTCCCTGTTCTGTCTGACTGTCCCACCCACACTCTTTACTGATGTCACTACTGTCACCCAAGTGTGATGACAGGGACAGTTTCACCATTTTCATCCAGTTTGGATGAAAATGGTGAAAATGGTAACCAACAACAATTATGATTATAAACAACATAGTAATGTATCATATTCATATTTTTTCTCTCAAAGGATATAAGCTGTTCAGAATACTGCACATGTATATTTTAACAATACCTCATTAAGAATAATTCTAGCTAACTAACTAATACAATTACAGTAATGTTAGTTGGACACTGAGCAGTTCCAGTGACTTTTCTGTTTCTGCCTCATCTTTAGCTTCTTGCTGCAGGTCTCTGAACTTCTTGCTGCTCTAATGTCTTAAGCCATGACTTTATTAACATTTAAGGACAACAGAGGTATTTCTTTAGTAAGGGCCACTTCATTCATTTTCATGGGCTGGCTAAAGAGCACCAACTTTTTCCAACAGCCAATGGCTCATTTTAGCTACCTAGCTAAGGACATAAATTAGCTTTGAAAACACAGATTTCACTTACTGAAAAAAATGCCAGCTGGTTAGTCCAGCTGTCAGTTTGAAACAGTCACTCTTTGCTTTTAGAAAGTAAATCGTGGACCTCCTCTGAACGTTCCTACTCTCTCTGCAATTCACAGCAGATTGCACCTGCCAATCAAAGCTGCTGTGACTTGGGGTGGAGTCAGCTCTATCTAATTCAACTACTTCTCCACCTCAGCTTTCTCTGCCAGAGCCCACTGAGCAAGTTCTGTCTTCACCCAAAGCTTTCTCTGGTGATGTGGAAAACACAAACTGGGTTTCATAACTCTGTGTATGATGGTCTTTGAATGGCTTTGCAAAACCTCTGCCTCTGATTTTGCATGAGAGGCAGAGCGCTGCGGTGGGCACAGGCAGTTATTAATTCTAATGAGGATATCTCTCACTGGAATGAATAACTGTTTCAAATGAACTGTTGAGCAGTGCTGCTCTATAAGTGTTTCATTTGACACTTGAGGAGCAGAGAAGGAGGATAGTGGCTGGAAATAGGGCCACTGTGATAAACTCATCCCTACCTTGATTATTGACTCCTGCTACGATCCGTTGTAAAATATTAACTCCAGGCATTAGTCAACTCCAGGGCAGAGCAACGTTTTTTGGATTCTAATCTAGCTAAGCAATTAGACACACCCCTGGTTTCTCTCCCCGAGACTCTGAACGGCCAAGATCTCACCAACATCATGCTTCACATCAAACCCATCTCACTTCTTCTCTCAGGAAACCACTGTGAGTACATCACTTTATTTCTTTTTGATTCCCCTCACTTTCCTTTCCAACATAACCAGTCAAAGACTGGTGTAAAAATAAAATCACCTCATGGAGTTTGCATCGCCAAGAGGTAAGCAGACCCAAGGAGGAGACTCGGCCAGCTTTAACTGCTAAGGTCCTCTGGATATCGATCCTGCTCCCTCTGAAGGCGTGCTTGCCAAGGGGACCTTCTGGTCAAGTCCTCTTCCTCTTTAGCAACACCCATTATCAGCAGCTCTCCTCTAAATCTGTGCACTTGGTAACTAACTGGGTTTAATTTAGTGGCCTGGACAAGTAGACAAGTAGATCTTATAACCTTTAAGCTCAGGCGGTAGAGCAGGTCATCTACTGATCGGAAGGTTGGTGGTTCGATTCCTGGCTTCCCCTAGTCTGCATGCCAAATATCCTTGGGCAAGATACTGACCCCAAATTGCTCTCCGATGCATCCATCGGAGTATGAATGTGTGTGAATGTAGATTAGTTTGCACCCGTGTTTAGAAGTGCTTGTATGAATGGGTGAATGCACAAGTTGTGTAAAGCGCTTTGAGTGCTCAGAAGAGTAGAAAAGCGCTATATAAGAACCAGTCCATTTCCATTTAACCCCATTGAGTGATCTTATAATATGCAGGTTTTACTGTTACCACTTGATAAAAGGTTAAAATTTGAATGTCCACAATTTAGACTTGTTGAATGCAGGATTATTTTATTAAAGCGATTTAGTAGGAGAAAAGCAAAAGCCAAATCAAAAAAAATAAAATAATCAAAACACTTGAATTCTCCATTCTCATTTTGTTCTGGTCTTTGAGATGAGAGAGTTTGAGGAGAGAACATGCACATCCAGGCCTGAAGATGCACTTATCTCTGGTCATGTTGATAATAATAGTCCAGTGTATTCAATCCACCAAGAAACAGTGGAAATCAAAATCTTCTCAAAGTTATAATCCATAGAAAAACAGTGGAATTCCGTGGAAGTTGTAATCCAGCAGGAAGACAATGGAAATCCAAATCCTCTTGAATCTAACATGGCAAAAATAAGCAGAGAAAATCTCAGTTAGCAGTTGATCCGTCTGGCATCTCACAGAGATGAGTAGAGATCGATTAGGGAAATAATAATAATAATAATGTATACTTTATTGATCCCCGTGGGGAAATTCCTCTCTGCATTTAACCCATTCACTCAGTGAAGCAGTAAAGCATTAGTAAGCAGATGACATCATTAGTAGGGCCAGACTGGACTGGTTAGACTGAGTGGACTGTGAAAAAGGGATTTCACTTGCTGCGATGGGGGTACCTGAGTGCAAAATACCATAGGAGATGTTTGAGGAAAAAATTATACATATCGGTTTTGAGTCTAGAATTGCTAAATGTTATGTCTTCAAATATCCTTAATAGCAGTTACACTGAGTCACATATGTTCGTTCAATCTATCATTAACTTTTTGTAACTGTAAGAAGTCTTACATGTTGACTGGAAATATGAATATGTATATGATGTATTGTTCTGCAATAAATGTTTATGCTCACATTTCCATATATAATTTGCAAAGTTAAGAACAGAAAACTGTCGGTACTGTCAGTTCCACTGCCAAAACCTTTACTTTCCACAAGTTACTTTCCACATTATTACAAAGAGTTGCCACAAATATCACAAAATGACCGACAGGACTTGACTGATCTTTAGCTTTTAAATAAGGGCATGTTGTACAATATATGCAAGATTTGCTTAGCCATATTCATGTGCCTGCAACAGCTTTTTGTTTTTTTATGCTTATATCCTTTAAAGTGGCTATTAAAAAAAAATTCCTGCCTAAAGTTGTTTTACTGATTGGTGAAAACATGCATAAATTTGTTCTGTGTGAAATGTATTTCGGAGTGCCAACACAACACTTTGGAAATGTTATTAATATATATTTATTTTGATAGACACAGCGAAGAGAGGACAGGAAAGCAGGAAGACATGCGGGAAAGTGCCCCAGGTCAGACTCGAAGCCAGGCCGGCCACTCTCAGCTGAATGGCACATGGTCACCCGCTCAATGCACTGACCTAAACCAGCACCCTGGAAGTGTTAGTAAGACAAAGTGGGTATCATCCAAATTTGAGTTGCTTTAATAGTTACATATTCATGCTGCATTATATATAGTGTAATGTAAGATTATACTGCTGAATCACACCAGGAAATTATGTACTAATATTACCTGCTGACTTGCAGTAGAGGATAAATGTGAAAAAAATATTAAGCCAGTGACCCTGATATAAACCAAAAATATGTATACTTTGTTTAATAGAATGATATACTGCAGACATATCTGAGTGTAATGTAATGAGTAGCCCCCACAGACTCTCTTCAGACCAAGTCTTTTTCTTTCCAGTACTTCCAAGCACCTTTCAACTTCTTCTCTAATGTGTGACTTTCTATTGTTTTTGTATATATGTCTCCTGTTTGATATTTATTCCTGTTGTCTTCTATTTATATTTTATTCCTGCACAATTGTTGTGGAGCACCCGCAATTTCGTTGCACATGTACACACCTGCATTGTTTTATTTTCATCACCAGATGGTGCTGTGTACCAATCAAGTGCGTTATGGGAGCCCAGAATGGTTTAATGGAAAGTTACTAAAAATTAAATGAGGAATTTCAGTTTGAGTGCTCCGTGAAGCATAACCAGGACCCTCTGTAAGGTCTAAAAAAACGGGCTTCATTGGCAATATGAGTTATAAGCACTATATTATACACAGTGAAACAGAAACGGCCCAAGTATATCTAAGTATATAAGTAGTAGAAGGGCCTCTTTTAAAGTGTTTGTGTTTTTTGAACTGATAGGTAGGTGTGTACGTTACCTTTTGGCTTTTTCACATGGACCTCTTTACCTTGATTTAACTATCATCTGCACAGTAGCAAGTATTCCCAGCTGCCAGAGAAATGTGAAGAAGAATTGTAGCTACATACTGTAGTTACATTCTCCTACTGATGTACTAATGCAAATACATGTCATAAAGTAGTTTGCACACAGGAGGTATATGTGTTGGTTCGAGGTATTTTGTATTTGTAACCCTGCGTTTTAACGTTAGTTCCACGTGATCGTCTCTGTTCTCATCTGCTTATGAAGCAATAAAGCCCGCAACACCACACATTGGCTGTTTCTGTAGGAGTCTTTTTTCTTTGCCCTCCCAGCAGCAGGGGCTTCGGTCTTGACGTAGAGATCAGGTGACTGTAACTTCTCTGACGGCACCGTTATAAGGGAAGTTTGACAAGTTCGACTCAGTTTTCCTACTGATGCCAAACTTGGATTTTAACTTTGCCAAGTGGCGGGGAACGTGCCACTTTTTTTTGTCTCTGTAACTTTCCAGGTAAGTAAAAGAAAGTTTGGCTTTTAAAAGAACGCGTCCGAAGGAAAACGCTGTTCGCCTGCTGCTCTTAGAAATATTAAGATAACCTCCGGTGCGCTCTAGACCACATGCGCCTTGTCTTAGAAACTTTGAGTATCGCTTTCTCCAAAGGTGAATGCTTTGTCAGCTTTTTTCCTTTTTTAAAAAAATCAAACCGACAACCTGGTTTACATCTACAAGGAGCAATAGCTGATAAAAGCCAGATGTATTTATTTATTTGTGTGTTTTTACTACCAATGACCTCTTTTCGATTTTAATTTAATGAAAGTTCTTTTTATATTTCAAATTCTCTGCCTCTCCTGTAGCCATTTATTGCTTTGCTTAAAAGCCACTGAAGTCAGGAAACTCAGACTTAGGGCTCGCTCTTTTGTTTCCCGTGAATATTGTTTCTTTTCAATGAAAACCATAGTACTCTTAGTACTTTTGAGTGGTCTGCTGAGTAGGTCATTGTGTTGGAGTCTATTGTTCTGCTTTGTCTTGATCATTTTCATCAGACAAACTCATTCATGTGGAAAGTGGCGGGATGTGTTCCCTATCTAAAAAAAATGAAAGCTTAATTTTCCTTAAATTCTTAGTAACTCAGATTTTTCACTTCTTATATTTAAATGTAAAGGCTGAATACTCCCAAACTCAAGGTAATCTTCACATTTCCACACAGAAAGACATCACATTGAACAGGTCATTTACTAATTTGAAGGTTGGTGGTTCAACCCCTGGCTGCACTAGTCTGCATGGGACATATCCCCTGGACAAGTTGCTCTCTTATGCATCCATTGGAGTGTGAATGTGTGTAATGTTAGATAGAAAGGACCAGTCCATTTACATGTATAAGTGAGATCACATGCAGTTTCTTTGGCACCATGGGGATTAGGCTGCTGGTTCACACTTCCCCACCACAAAAGTTTCCTTACAAACATATATCCAACACTGCCCTTGCCCTCTGAAGTAACATGTCTTAATGTGTGTGTAGTATGTGTTACAAGCATGTGATTTATCATTCGATAGTAAAATTAACAGTACAGTCTGATGCTTTTTGGTGTGCCCGCTGAAAAAGATGCCGTGACGTGTTAAAATAATAAGACCTCTTTTAAAGGCCACGTTAAACTGAATATACCAAATTATTTTGAGTACTGATGAAACAACCGACTTTGTATCATTCAGTGCAATTTAGTTTTTTGCATAGTTCTGGAAAAAATAACCCAAAACAAAGCTAATGCCAAGAATCTTAGGGATCTTTACTAAAAACACAATTCCTGCTTCTAACTTTGATCCACTGTTTGTGTAACACAGTTTGTATACTACAACCAATTCAACGCTGTTCTTTTTTTCCCACTAGCTAATACTCCCTGAATATGGGTGACTGGAGTGCTCTGGGTCGTCTGCTGGACAAAGTTCAGGCTTACTCTACTGCTGGTGGGAAGGTCTGGCTGTCAGTGCTCTTCATATTCAGGATCCTGGTGCTGGGTACTGCAGTTGAATCAGCCTGGGGAGATGAGCAGTCAGCCTTCAAGTGTAACACCCAGCAGCCTGGGTGCGAAAATGTCTGTTACGATAAATCCTTCCCCATTTCCCACGTTCGCTTCTGGGTTCTCCAGATTATTTTTGTGTCGACACCTACACTTCTCTACCTGGCTCATGTCTTCTATCTGAACAGGAAAGAGCAGAAACTCAACAAGAAAGAAGAGGATCTCAAGGCTGTGCAAAATGATGGAGGTGATGTTGACATACCTTTAAAGAAAATCGAGTTGAAAAAGCTAAAGTATGGTATTGAGGAACATGGCAAAGTCAAGATGAAAGGAGCCCTCCTTAGAACCTATATAGTGAGCATTTTTTTCAAGTCTATGTTTGAAGTCGGCTTCCTGGTTATTCAGTGGTACATATATGGGTTCAGTCTGAGTGCAGTCTACACCTGTGAGAGGAACCCATGTCCACACCGAGTGGACTGTTTTTTGTCTCGTCCCACAGAGAAGACCGTGTTCATTATTTTCATGTTGGTGGTCTCACTGGTGTCATTGCTGCTCAATGTCATTGAACTTTTCTATGTGTTCTTTAAGAGGATCAAAGATCGTGTAAAAGGCAAACAACAACCCACACTCTACCCCAGTGGAGGCACCTTAAGCCCTACCCCTAAAGAACTCTCTACTACAAAGTACGCCTACTATAATGGCTGCTCATCCCCAACTGCCCCACTCTCACCAATGTCCCCCCCTGGCTACAAGCTTGCCACAGGGGAGCGGGGAACTGGCTCGTGCCGTAATTATAATAAGCAGGCCAACGAGCAGAACTGGGCTAACTACTCTACAGAACAGAACCGTCTTGGACAGAATGGTGGAGGAAGCACTATTTCAAACTCCCACGCACAAGCCTTTGATTTCCCCGATGATACCCACGAGCATAAGAAACTGTCTTCCTCAGCAGGACATGAGCTGCAGCCTCTAGGGTTGATGGATGCCAGGCCTTGTAGCAGGGCCAGCAGCAGAATGAGCAGCCGAGCCAGGCCAGATGACCTGGATGTTTAAAACACGGTTTCTCCTCTTTCCACCTCTCTCTGGCTGACAGAATTTCTGGTTGAAGCCAGAAACATCAGGAAACACTTTATCACATAGGTTTATTTGAGAGGTGCGACTAATCTCAATCACCATCTTCAATATAGAGACTTTTAGTCAGTTCAAGAAACATTTAAACCATTATGTAATAATATCAAAGGTACAAGTATTTTCTGACTGAGTTTTACTTTTTAGTGCTTTTAACCCAGCCTCAAGAGAATATTGTATCCACACGAATTGGGATTGAAAGAGTCTAACACAACCAACAGTAATAATCTGTTCAAGAACACAGCCCCATAAGTTGACAGCTTTGGTTTTAATTTACTGATATTCCATAAAAGAGTTTGCTGTTTTTGTTTCTTTCAATGTTCCTCATGTTTTTCCAGTTGATGATGTCATTTGCATGAAATACAATGGTGTGAATCATTAGTAGCTTTGCAGCATTTTATGTTTTGTAAAGTGGCTACTACACAAACCCTGTTTCATTTATGTTTAGTCGAGATCAGTGAACACTGTATTTGTCTAATAAACGACAGCAAGCTACAATTCTTCATACCTGTACATCTAAATTTCCTAATGTTGTCAAGTGATATAAATGTCATGCGATGGAGAATTTTGGATAACAAGAACACGCTGTTTAAAATTGAGTTTTGTAGTGCAGGTATGAAGTGTGGCATCCTAACCAATCAGTGCAGTTTGGTTCAGTTTCTTTACTTTCATTCTGATTTTCATTCACCCAAAGATGTGTTGATTTCATCTAATTTGTCAGTTGCCCTAGTCACAAGACAAAGTTATTGTTCAATGCTGTTGTATAAATAACTTGGTTCATTCTTTGAAAGTGACTAACGGTAAGGGGTTTATATGTTTTGTAAATTAATATTTATTGCCAGGCATCTTTAGGACAACTACCACTAAGACAAAGAAAATTGACTACTACTCAGTAAAGCAAACATCTTACATCAAGTCCCCCCACAAACTGTTTATTGCCGTTTATTATCAGGTAATATGTCAGGTAACATTGTTTATTACCTGATAAACTTTGAATTTGTGTAGTGTAAGGTTTTAGCGCTTTTGTCATGTTTTGGAGTGTGCACAGGGGTGGCAGGGATGATGGTAGCAAGCTGCTGTCACTCAGCAAAATATGTTTGTTCAATTAAGAAAGGCTTTATTACTGTCAGTCATTTGCTGAAACGTGTTCTTTTTTTTTTAACCTGTTGTGAGAAACAAAGACACTCGAATGATTTTCTGCATTTTACATATTAGATTTTTTTTTGTTTTTCAAACTTATTGTAGCTCAATTTAATTTGCTGCTTGAGAAGTAGATATTTAGTAATGTAAATCAAGCTAACTGTGTCGCAATCAAAATGTGAGTTTGTAGAAGACTGCTTATAGATGTGGACTAATATTTAGTCATTTCTAATAAAGATATGTCAGTGTAGCTCCACAACTACCAAACACTAAGATAAATCTCAATTTGAATGTCTTTTATTGCGATTTTGCTTCAATTGCCAGTTGGTCATTGTTTTGGAGTATTTGAATATGTAACGGATATTTTGGCTACAATAGGAGTTGCACTGAGACATGGGTGATTGAGAAGCAATATGATACACATAGTATGTGGTTTTCTGATGACATGATGAACATGTTACTAATTTATTTTATAACACAGACATGATTATAATCAATAACATCAGACTTTTAATCACCAAATATCTCGGTGAGGTACAGTAATGTTGTTCACTGACAGAAGAGAAGCAATAATTACTTCTTGCAAGTATTCAGACAATGCTCATGTGTGGGGTCCACTGCTGTAAAGCGTAAGTATATGACGATAAAATAAAAAGTTTTTAAATACTTCTTTAACCAATAAACATTTTTCTTTCTTAAACAGTGATTGATTTTATTTAATATGTGGCCATTATTAGTCATCCCTGTTGTTAGAACTAATCACCTGCCAATAAAGAACTGTTAATGTACATTATGTCATCTATGTTAAGATGTTTTCAAAAATACTTATTTACCTCACATACAATTTTTGGGCTTGATTAATGTTATGTTAGTCGAGGCTTATTCTACAAAAAATATTTTTCATCTATAACATTTTTAGAACAGACATATTTAGACATGCTTAAAATAGAATAGAATAGAATAGCCCTTTATTGTATAACATGTAATTTAAGTTTACTTCTTAGGGTCAGTTAGGTTTCAGTTTTTGCTATCTTTATTTACAAGATTAAAGAGAAATAACACTTGTTATTTATGTCTGAACCAATTGCAAGTCCTGCATGTAGCTGGAAATGAGCGGGTGAATTGTCAGACAGTATGACTGATTTATATTTTTGACAGCTCTTATTACTAGAATACTTTTTATTTATTTTTTTTAATTTTTTTTTTATTAGCAATAAACAAGAAAGTTTGCTAACTGTAATTAATATTTTTTCCTTAGCCACAGTTCTTAAATTATTATTATTATTTTTTATATATGCTTATTTTTTTGTACTTTGTTTCACTTGTTTGGCGAATGATATATTGCTAAAATGTGTTACTATGCATAAAAATTTAACTCCTTGAATTATAGATCAAAATCTGCACTTTAGCTACATCTTGATTGTTTCGTTTAAAATCCACTGTTGTGGTGTACAGAGGCAAGATTACAAAGAATGTGACATTGTCCAAAAACTAAGGTACAACTCTTATGCATATACTTAAGTTACAGGTTTTTATCATGCTGTAAAACATGTGAAACACACTGAACAGCCTGCAGGGCTATAGCTGCACTACCAACTATAAATGGTCATACATTTTAAGATGAAATGTTTTGTAACGTCACTGTTGTAGCATTAATAGAATACTCTATGTGGTTCAAAAAAGAGGAAAGTTCTCTGCACCTAATGCTTTCAACACTTTCTGATCACCACTTAAACCAAGTCATAATCAACATTCATGAGAGTTGTTGGGCTGCAGAGGTAGTTATTCTTAAAGGGTACCTTTGGTTTCTGACAAATTGAGTTAAATTTCATAATAGGAAGGACATGGCTCTTTTTCACATTTCCAACTTTCCCATTTAATCTTTCCACAGCATTAAATCAAACCACATGTGTGCAGAGAGCTAAGGTGCAGCTTGAAGACCACATGTGACTCAAGTTAGAAAGGCAAAAAAGTGTGTGTGCGTGTGTGTGTGTGTCTGTGTGTGTCTGTGTGTGTCTGTGTGTGTGTGTCTTGTGACGGGGTCAGTGGTATGCTGAACGTTTTATTCTTTCCTTTAGTCTTCCGAGCAAGAACCATTCTTCTAGAGCCTTCACTTTTGACAAAATTTACAAATTTTACCTGAATTGAGCAAAATCTGACCATTCTTCTGCTACAACCCATTCTGTCTCACCTGAAAATCAGTCACATGGCCACTTTTATCTAGTACTACTTCAGAACAGCATATTTTAATACATTTAAATAATCTGTGTTGCTCAAAGAAGAATAACCTCCTTGTGTATTGCCGGTGAAAACTCCAGTGCAACAGAGCCACAGCCAAACACTCAAACACTAAAAAAAAACTCTCTGGATCGCTCTTATTAAATTTATGGAACAACTACAAGTTATGCAGAAAATCAGATACCAGACACTTAATGCCCAACATCCATGTGTACAACACCATCATTCAGCATGCCTTCTTTAACTAAACACCGCCTCTGGTTTTTACAGATTTAGATTTTCCTTTTCCAAAGTTCCATTTGTTTTCTCCAATTCCAGCTTCTTCAAAAAAGTCACAAAACAAAACCCCAGGACTTTATGATGGTAAGCCCTCAGTGTCCTTGAGGAAGAAGCAATGTCTAAAGCCTCACACAACACATTTAATTATTATTAAAATACTTTTAAAATGTACTTTCACACATTCTTTTAAGATTTTATCTCCAACACCTATTTTATAATTCTCAGCAGTTGTTTAAAAAATTGTCTTCAGTACACTTATCTAAAAACTTTTCACTGGGTGCCTCCACAAAATTTCTCACAGTCTTGTCAATGGCTACACCCTAAAAAAGAACACACACACACACGCACACCAAAGTTAACAAAAAAGACTAATGCTGAAATAGTGGTCCACTCTGTTTTAACATCAGAGAGAATGTTTGCTAGAAAGCTTTGGAAAAAAGTGCTTGTGTAAATGAGGCATGTAAGTGCTTATGTAAAGTAGAAAAGTGCTGTATAAGAACTAGTCTCACTACAAAAGGCCAAATGCCCAGCTCCCATAATACAACAACCTTATTCTATAAGGTTCATTATGTAAT
Organism: Etia nguti; assembly: GCA_015106755.1. Taxonomy (NCBI): domain Eukaryota; kingdom Metazoa; phylum Chordata; class Actinopteri; order Cichliformes; family Cichlidae; genus Etia; species Etia nguti. Next base: position 74,469 of record VUQG01045659.1, read on the forward strand.
AGAAGGGAATCCCCAAAATAATATAGTATGCTCTAAAAAAAATCACTTTCCCTATTACCAGTCCATCAATTCTGCCTAAGAAATTAGAAAAATAAGAGCAAATCACACAGTCAGTCTCAACAAATCCAACACCAGCATACTTAAAATTCATTGTCAAATTATTAGACAGGCCCTCAAGAGTTATAAACAACCCATAGTCACAACACAGAATGGAGTCACACCAAGAACTAAATTAGAATTAACAAACATTTATTAAACTTAATCATAATCATATCTGTTTAGATACTCATGTTGCTACTTTATTAGGTACTCAGCTTGGTACATCTGTTGTTGCTTTATTACAGACACCGATGATGACCTCCTTCAGCTTGTCCGCATAAACACCGGTTCCCATGTGTTCCCATGCCATCCGAGAGATATAGTCCCTCCAGCATGTCCTGGGTCTGCCCTGGGTCCTCCTCCTCCTCACCTCACCCAGGAGACATCCTTGCCAGACCCCCGAACCACCTCAACTGGCTCCTTTCGATGTGGAGGAGCAGCAGCTCTGCTCTGAGCCCCTCCCGGGTGGCTGGACTCCTCACCTTGTCTCTAAGTGAGAGACCAGTCACCCTTCGGAGGAGGCTTATTTCCGCCACTTGTATCTGTGATTTTGTTCTTTCGGTCACGACCCACAGCTTGTGACCATAGGTGAGGGTGGGGATGTAAACTGACTGGAAAATCAAGAGCTTCACTTTTACACTCAGCTCTCGCTTCACCACGACGGACCGGTGCAGCGTCCGCAGCCCCAATCCATCTGTTGATCTTCTGCTCCCTTCTCCCATCACTCGTGAACAACAATCCGAGATACTTAAGCTCCTCCGTTTGAATCAGGAACTCGTCCCTGACTTTGAGTGGGCACTCCACCCTTTTCCGGCTGAGGACCATGGAGATGCTGATTCTCATTCCCACCATTTCACACTCAGCTGCAAACTGTTCCAGTGCGAGCTGGAGGCCATCACCAGATGAAGCCAAAAGAACCACATCATCTGTAAAAAGCAGAGATGAGATTCTGAGACCACCCAAGTAAAAGCCTTCCACCACTTGGCTTCTCCTAGAAATTCTGTCCATAGAAATTATAAACAGAATCGGGGACAAATGGCAGCCCTGACGGAGTCCATCACCCACTGGAAATGAATCTGACTTATTGCCGGCTATGCAGCCCAAGCTCTTGCAATGGTTGTATATGGATCGAATGGCCCGTAGCAAGGGGCCAGACACCCCATACTTCTGAACCACCTCTCACAGGACACTCTGAGGCCCACGGTCGCATGCCTTATACTTATGCAAGTATATGCCATATACAAGTACACATGTAGACTGGTTTGGCAAACTCCTATGCACCTTCAAGTAGCCTTGAGAGGATAAAGAGCTGATCCAGTGTTCCATGACCATGACGAAAACTGCATTGTTCCTCCTGTATCCGAGGTTCGACTAACGGATGGACTCTCCTTTCCAGCACCCTGGCATAGACCTTCCCAGGGAGACTGAGGAGTGTGTTCCCCCATAGTTGGAACACTATGAAGATGGTAGCCACAACCCTGGTCTGCCAATCCAGAGGTACCGCCCCTGATCTCCACACAACATTTTAGAGGTGTGTCAACCAAGACAGCCCTACAACATCCAGAGCCTTCGGGAACTCAGGGTGAACCTCATCCACCCCAGGTTCTCTGCTACCAGGGATTTGTTTAACTGCCTCAGTAACCTCACCCCCAGAGTTAGGTGAGTCGTCCCCCTTGTCCCCAGACTCTGCTTCCACCACGGAAGACGTGCCAGTGGGATTAAGGAGGTCCTCGAAGTATTCCTTCCACCATCCAACAATGTTCTTAGTCGAAGTCAGCAGTGCTCCACCCGCACTATACAGGTAGAACACTACTCCCCCCCCCATGTCGCCTGACGGTTTGCCAGAATCTGTTCGAGGCAGTCCGAAAGTCTTTTTCCTTGGCCTCTCTGAACTCCTCTCACACTCAAGTTTTTGCCTTAGCCACTGCCCGATCCGCATTCCACTTGGCCTGTCGGTACCTATCCTTCTTCAGCTTAGTGGCTTCCTTCACCTCAGGTGTCCACCATTTGTTTCGGGGGTTACCACCATGACAGGCACCAACCACCTTGCAGCCACAGTGCAGTGCAGATGTTCAGATGTTCCTGAACCTGGAGCACATTCTCTTGTGACAACCTCTCCAACATGTGCAGCTTTGCTCTCAGGTCCAGGAGGTACTGAATTTCCTCCTGGACAGCTGGGCGTGGAGCTTCCTTCCAGTTTCCTTTAATTAGGTCCAACATCCCCTGTGGCTTCCGGCTGAATGGTCACCCGATGGGAGAAAATCCCGTGGTGGTCTGAGGAACCTCCCACACTGCAAACAACACAGGATCTAAGTAGCAATTCCAGTTGCATTCATCTGTGTGAATTAACTTACAAATTATGGATTTTAAAGTCTTATTCAGCTGCTCCACCAACCTGTCAGTCTGAGGGTGGTAGTCACTGGTCTGAAAAGATTTAATGCCCAGTAATTTGTACAGTTCTTTTAGTGTGTGAAACCTGAACGATGTCCCCTGGTCAAATCAGTATCTCTCTTTCATCACAAAACTGCTCTAGTGGGAAATCTCCTTTAGAGTGATTTGCTAGAGGTGGCAGGGCCTCTCAGGCCCCACATACTACCCCAACAGGTTATTAAATCCCAGCCAGTCTGTCCCCAGAATTAAGGGATGTGTCAGGTGCGAGCTAACTGCTGCCTTGACTCTATATATTCTACCCTTATATTTTATTTATATTTTATAGCGACACTATGGGATATTTGTGTATGTCCCCAGGCACACACCTGACCTCCACCCACTCTGCCTCCAACAATGCCCCTGCCCTAACAAGGGTTTGGTGGACCAGGGTCTGTGTGCAGTCGAAGTCCAACATAGTCACCATGACAGTCGGATAGCCAACCTACACATGTGTACTTTTCTTTTTATTGGTCGTACATCTTGCCTGGAAGTGTCCAGTTAGCTTGCACAGATTTGGGGATAATCAAGGGGTGTTCAGTATATGGCATTGTGAACGTCAGTTGGTGATTTTATTGTTGGACCAATCAATGATTATGTTTTTGAAGCCAGGGGTGTGCAAGGACAACAGGTGTGTGTGTGGGGTATCAAAAATGAACAGAGTCAAGTAATCACTATGGTTACCCGAGAGCAGAAGCAAGATGGGTTTTGTATTATAGTTGATGGTAGCAAGATCTTAGGAAAAAGGTGTAAGAGGGATGTTAAGCTCTTAAGGTAGATTTATATCCAAAAAGTTTTGTTTGGCCCCAGAATCATTAAAAGCACATGGAAGAATAATTTTCAATTCCTGAGTTGAAAGAATCATTAGCTGAGGTAGGGAAGATTCATTCCTGAGTTTACCCCCCAGGGTCCCTACTTTGACTGACAGGCTTGGGAAATGCTGGTGTTCTCGGTGGTGTTCATCAAGTCTCACACAAATAGAAGCAAGCTGATGAAAGGTACCAGGCAAATCTTTCGAAACCAAATTGCTTTTCATTTAAACCTATACTGGGATATTTAGTTTAGTTTAGTTTAGTAATTTAGTTTAGTTAGTTACTGTTCTTACAGTCTTGGAGCAACTGTGACCACATAATTTCCTATGGGATTAGTAAAGTATTCTGATCTTATTTTGATATCCGAACTGTGACCTAGTTCCACAGAAGTGGGGCTTAAAAGCTTAGAAGGGTGGCTTTAGCTTATGAGGTAGAGCAGATTATCTACTGATTGGAAGGTTAGTAGTTTAAACCCTGGCTCCCCCAGTCTGCATGTCAAGTAAATGGTAAATGGCCTGTATTTGTATAGCGCTTTACTTAGTCCCTAAGGACCCCAAAGCGCTTTACACTACATTCAGTCATTCACTCTCACATTCACACACTGGTGATGGCAAGCTACATTGTAGCTACAGCTACCCTGGGGCGCACTGACAGAGGCGAGGCTGCCGGACATAAAGAAAAGCTAACATGGATGTAATAATTTTACTGTAAGTGAACCTAAAAAGCAGACTCAGATATCACGATGCAAGTTTTAGGTATATATATATATATATATATATATATACAAAGTGTGGCTGGGAAGAGGGTAAGCTCAGCAGGCAGAAACTATTGGCTGTGCTGAGGAATAGAGGGGGTCTGTGAAAAGACAGAATGGATTTTGGATCACCACAGCCTAACCCTCACGATTAACAAGTACCTTCAGGTGTGAGGGGGTGAGCTCAGGGAAGCTACTACTAAACTACAGCTAGAGGTGGAGATCGAAGTGAATCTGCCCTGAAGTGCCTAGATGGAGAAAATGAAAAAACAATTATGTTTGGGTCAGAACCAAACATAATTATAATTATAATAATAGTATTATTATAATTATGTTACACATTTGTGTAGGTCGAAAACCCCTCTCAAATTTGCCTTGTATTTTCCTATAGACAACCCCAGCTGTCAGTAAACAAATACCTATGGAAATGGATACAACCATCCATCTTCTCTGACTTATCCGGGGCCGGGTCGCAGGGACAGCAGCCTGAGTAGAGAAACCCAAACCTCGCTCTCCCCTGCCACCTTGAACTGATCCAGGGGGACACCAAGGCGTTCCTAAGCCAGCTGAGAGATATAATCTCTCCAGCGTGTCCTTGGTCTGCCCCGGGACCTCCTCACAGTGGGACATGCTCCTGTAGAATAGGAAGTCCTCGAACACTTCACCCAGGAGGTGCCCAGGAGGCATCCCGGACAGATGCACAAACCACCTCAACTGGCTCCTTTCAATCTGGTAGTAGCAGCTCTGCTCTGAGCCCTTTCAGGATGGCTGAACTCCTCACCCTGTCTCTAAGGGAGCTCATTTCCGCCACTTGTATCGGCAATCTCGTTCTTTTGATCACTACCCAAAGGTTGTGACCATAGGTTAGGGTGGGGACGTAGACTGACTGGTAAATCGAGAGCTTCGCTTCTACGCTCAGCTCTCTCTGAACCACAATGGACTGGTACATGGAACGCATTACTGCAGCCGCGGCACTAATTCGTCTGTCGATCTTCTTCTCCCCTCTAGCCTCATTCATGAACAAGACCCTGAGATTTTTAAACTCCTCCATTTAGGGGCAGTAACTCACCCCTGTGCTGGAGTGGGCACCGGCTGAGGACTACTACCTCATACTTCGAGGTGCTGATTCTCATTCCCACCGCTTCACACTTGGCTGCAAACCACTCCAGTGCAAGCTGGAAGCCACTCCCTGATGAAAACAACAGAACCACATCATCCATGAAAAACAGAGACGAGATTCTGAGACCACCCAAGTATAGGCATTCTGACACTTGGCTACACCTAGAAATTCTGTCCAGAAAAATTATGAACAGAATCGGTGAGAAAGGGCAGTCCAATGTCCATTGGGAATGAGTCAGATTTATTGCTGGCTATGTGGACTAAGCTCTTGCAATGGTTGTATAAGGATCGAATGGCCTGTAGCAACAGACCAGACACACCATACTCCATAGCATGTCCCATAGAACTCCCCAAGGGACACATTCGAATGCCTTCTCCAAGTTCACAAAACACATGTAGACTGGTTGGGCAAACTCCCATGCACCCTCAAGTATTCTCGAGAGGGTAAAGAGCTGGTCCAGTATTCCTCGACTAGGACAAAAATCACATTGTTCCTCCTGAATCCGAGGTTCAACTAACAGATGGACTCTCCCTTCCACCACCCTGGCATAGACTTTCTGGGGAAGCTCAGGAGTGGGATCCCCTATAGTTTGAGTGTTCCCTCTGGTCCCTCTTCTTGAAGTTGGGAACCACCACCCTGCCAATCCTGATCTCCACACAACATTGTAGAGGCGTGCCAACCAAGAAAGCCCTAACATCCAGAGCGTTCAGGAACTCAGTGGCTCTGCCACCAAGGAGTTGTTTAATTGCCTTAGTGACCTCCCCCCTGGTGATGGACAAGTTGTCCCCCTAGTCTTCAGACTCTGCTTCCCTTATGGAAGACATGTCAGTAGGATTAAGGATGCCCTCAAAGTATTCCTTCCACTGCACGACAATATCCCCAGTTGAAGTCAGCCCTTCAAAGCAGTCCAAAAGTCTTTTTCCATGGCCTCTCTGAACTCCTCCCACACCTTTTTGCTTTTTAAGTTTTTGCTTCAGCCACTGCCTGAGCCACATTCCACTTGGCCTGTGGGTACCTATCGGCTGCCTCCGAAGTCCCACAGGATAACCAAGCCCGATAGGAATCCTTCTTCAGCACGATGGTTCCCTTCACCTTCAGTGTCCACCATCTGATTCGGGGGTTACCACCATGACTGGCACCAACCACCGCAGCTCAGTGCAGCAGCTTCATCAATGGAGATACTGAACGTGGACCATTCAGACCCATGTCCCCAGTCTCCCTCAGAATGCTGTCGAAGCTCTGTCAAAAGTGGGAGTTGAAGATCTTGTGGACGGGGGCTTCTTCCAGGCATTTCCAGCGCACCCTCACTATACATTTAGGCGCCCCGGGTCTGTCCAGCATCCTCCCCCGCCATCTGATCCAATTCACCACCAGGTGGTGATCAGTTGAGAGCTCAGCACCTCTCTTTACCCGAGTGTCCAGAACATACTTCTGCATATTTGATGATACAATTGCAAAATCAATAATATCAACCTGCGGCCTAGGGTGTCTTGGTGCCACATGTACTTATGGACATCCTTATGTTCAAAAATGTTGTTTGTTAAGGAAAAACTCTGTCAAATTTCTGGTTGTACCAGAGATTTGACACTACTTCCATCTAAAAACAGATGGGCAGGTAGAAAGGCAGTACACCACCATCAAGCTACCACCACTGAGATATAATTCCCTCATGGGAAGATAGGCCTTCAGGCCCTCATAGTTTATATTAAGTGATGTATAAAATATTCAAGCCATAATAATAATTCATACAGAGCTAGCTGTTCCCTGGGTTAAGCCTAACCAGATGGCATTTATAGTGACATGTCATTACAGAGGCTGTTGACAAGACCAACCATATGACCAAAAGCATCAAAATTTCACTCTAAAGGGAGTGACTGTCCTTAGGTCAGTAGTGTTGTTTACAATTGTGTCAAATAATTCCTTGTTAAACAACTTGTGTTGAAATGCGGAATGGAACTACAAATCCTTGGGCGCTGTGGTGCCTGATCATTAATAGATTTGACTGCATTTCTCTCGGGAGGGGTTTCTGGTCCTCCTGATCCTCCTTCAAGGACCTCCTGTTCTACAAGAGCCAATAGCAACTCTAGCTCCTCCTTTAACTATTGCTTACTACCATTATGACAACACTGATGATCATCAGTAGACAGGGCCAAAGCATCCAGGTACCTATTACAGAAAACAGTCCACTAATGTAATACAGCAGACTTTGCAACTCTTTCATAATAGGCAAAATGGGGAATTTTCAAAGTTTAAATAGTTTGTGTCATTCAGGTTTTGGAATATCTTGTTGTCTAAATCTACTTGTGGTAGGGTGTGGCTTGTGTCTCTGCTGCAGGAGAGGGGTGGAGCATTGTGTTCAAGGGGCAGTGTTAGGGGAGGCTGGTTGGCACAGCTGAGGCTCATTATTTCAGTCATGTCACCCCTATGTTAGTAGCATGCTGGGACTTGAAAGATAGAGGAAGGGAGTGGACAGAGCAAGAGTTGAGGCAGCTGGGAGAAGGCTGGAAAATGGAAACATTTTGCACAGAAAGTACCTTCTAAATAATGGTTTATTGACCTGCAAGACCGTGTGTACTGGGTCCTAACATCACAAAACCAAAACCTAAGTGCTTGTGATTAAAGACTAACAACAAGTGCAACCTGTGGAGGCACTAGTCCAGCTACAGGACCAGGTCAAATGCCAGACCAAAATTTTGGGGAATCTGGTTGCTTGGTCTGGCTCGTCCCAGGGACTAGACTGCTACCCCTGCCTGATGGTAACGATCCATCGGATGAGGGAAGGAGATGACCCCCAAGCCTTCCTGAAGATATTCCCGGTTTGGCAGAGGCATGTCGGTGTCCAGCCAAAGAGTGGGCTCTGCTGCTTCTCCCGCTGCTGTCCTGGAAGGCCCAGATGGAAGCCCTTAGTCTGCCCAAAACCGCGAGGGGCTGCTTCGCATATGTCTGGCGGTGCAGTTATGAGTCGCCTAGGCCTCGCACCAAAAAATTATCCCACCGTTTCCGGGAGGGCCAGATGGGGCCAGATGACCAGCTTTTTACTTTTGCTAAGTGGCTGTATGATGTGGCAGCTCAGTTGCTGCAAGCTGACTCCACAAAAGGGGAAGCGTGGCTAGTTTAATTAATTATGTTGGAACAGTTTGCGGAGGAGTTTCCTGGCAACTCCTGGAGGTTCCTGGTTGGGCTTCTGCAACCGGCGGTGGAGAGTTGGCCAGTCCGGGCCCCTAAAATCACGCTCCTGACATCACGTAGGTGGTTTAGATGCTTTTGCACATACAAATCTGTCCAGTACAGTCCTTAAAAGGCCATAACCGATTCTTTTGTGCCCAGCAGGAAAGGCACTCAGAAAATTCTTCAGTGAAGTTGTTTTAGCACAACTTTAAGAAAATCTCTCAAAATGGCATTCACTAGGTCTTGGAAGACTGCAGGAGCAACGGTGAGGCCAAAGGGCATTGATAAATATTCAGAATGTCCAAGGTGGGG